>CM040827.1:37609421-37759421 GCA_022828995.1 Vimba vimba | reverse complement strand
TAGCACAATACTCAAAATCACAAAGTATCCTTTTCACAACACAAAATAAGAGTTTCATCTACATAAATGTTTCATTCACAGTAACTGCCTTTCATAAAGCTCTTACTATCAAACTTTTGATTTGCATCTCTTCTTGTTCAGTTGAATACATTTGTCTATTATTTAATCCAACTGATCTTAATAGTTAATCAATTAATCATTTGGTACACCTATAGATTTCTATAGATATTGATTCAATATACAGTTTCTATAGAACTTGTTTGCAATTTCCGATATGGAAAACCAAATGTAATGAATTATTTTTACATAAGTGATTTATAGATAATAACCACCATGATGTTCAAAGTGTGTGCACACGCATGTGTGTATGTGTGTGTGTGTGTGTGTGTGAGAGAGAAAGATACAGAGAAATTTGCCATTTGTGAAAATACTGTAAAGCAGAATAGAGTATAAGGGAGAGGAAACAGGCAATGACTGTAAAACATCAGATTGATCAGAGATGCATCAGTAGAAGGGAGACAGACGGCATCAAATACAGCATTTTACATTACAGTATGTATGCCATGTGATACTATAAACATGGTAGAGACATGGTAGTTAGATTACTGTAACTCAACCTTCATCTGTAAAGGTCCACTACAGTATATTCAGTCAAATAGTCAAAATCATTTACTGTATTCATTGCCAGCAAACTCTGTTCTAGCACAGAACATCATGGCTGTGCTTCATAACACCTTTTGATAACACACTGGATAGATACTATTACAAACATTATGGATTCAGTTACATAAGTTAGGTTATGCACGTGTATTTTCTAATGTGGCATAGCCTGTATTACTGTAATTAATTCAGCAACAACTGTGATTTGAAACATGTATCTTGCATTGTTTGCTGTTGAATGAACTGATTGTTAAAAGTACTAAATTGAAAGAAGATCATACTGTTGTGTTTCTGTGATTAAACCAAATGTTCTCATTACATATTACAATAATCTTGTGTTTGAAACAATGATTATGTGGACTAAAAAGTGTATAACTGTAATGAAAGCATAAGATCAGGTTTTGAAAGAATGACTAGCTGTGTTGCAAGTGTGATCAGTTTGGATTTTTGTACTAAGAGTTTTGAAAATGTACTGTACACCTTATTTGTGAAAATAGTACCAAAGCGAATAAAAAAAACTGTATTATAGTTAGAATAATGCAACATTATTTATTATTTTTGTAGTGAAAATAAGAATTATTATACCATAGTCTGACTGAATACTTGATTCTGACTGGCTAAAAGGTGTTCGATAATACAGTTTAAGGTAGTTCCAAGTCAGTTTAATTACCGTTCTATATTAGTGCACTGTTTTCATTAAACACACACATACAGAAACACACACACACACACACACACACACACACACACACACACACACACACACACACACACACACGTCACTCGGAGATCACACTGTGCACACAGAAACATTCAGAAGCACAGAAACTTGTTATCAATGACTTGTATTAATAAAATAGCTTCACTACTTATTCACTACATTACATTTCTCCGCAACGAGGGGGTAATATTGATGGTTTTGAAGGAATTCAACATATAGCTTCGCTGTTAGAGAGAGACGCTGAACAGATGCAGGTAATTCACACACGCATCTCTCATGTCTCTCTCTCTCTCTCTCTCTCTCTCTCTCTCTCGATAATTAATTAAAGTAAATGCTATTCATTAATTCAAATAAATGTAATCTTACTTAATCTCTGTGTATGATATAAAGCGGGCAGAATGCTTGATCTAACGAGCCGTAAATGGCGAAAATTAACCTAAATTGTTACCCCTTCAGTCAAATATTGCTCTGCAAATCAATAACAGCTGTAGGTTGTCAATGCTGGTAAATGACCGTGGTATAAGCGGGATAATCCACGGCCAGATGTGCATTAAACCATTTGTTGGGTGGTTCTTTGCCTCCACATCATGCATTAAAATCTTTAAATGCACTTACCATGGATTGTCCTACTTATGTAATGGTAATATATTTCTGTCCTAATTTATGCACTTTCAGGTGGCATTTTAAGAAGTTAAACCCTCGAGTCTTTATTTTGCATAATGGAAAACCTTTAAGTTTCTGTGTGTCATTGACAGTTTTGCTCCTCTTTCAAAATCCTCCTCTGTGTCATTACATTTTAATTCTTATGGTGACTTTTAACCTCCAAAAACTTGTGGAAAAAACTTGTGGAATCATGCAAATGTGAAAATAAAGTGAAAACACACACCTTTTGAGAGAGATTTCAATGCAAAGCGCATTTGGAGCTCCTCCCGAGATCGCCTTGAGCGCTTAACTATTGCTGCCAAAATGAAGGACTCTATATTCACTTTAAATTCTGACAATTTTGGATGGTAGGACATGGTTGGAATTTAAAGTGCAATGATCGGATATATATATATATATATATACGGATATATATATATATATATATATATATATATATATATATATATCAAATAATCATTCTTAGATCTAATCCCAGACCTGCTGCCAGTGCAGAAACAGAGTCAAAGAGGAGGGAACGAGACAAGTGTCAAAGTAGGTTGAGGTGGGCAAGTTGTTTTCACTTCTAATCTTGGGTCAGCCTCCAGACAAAGGACAAAAAAAAATGACTTTTGTAGTTCTCCGAGGGGAGAAGAGCTTCAAAGAGTGAAGGAGTGTTCAGTTAGACGGTGGCGGCCTAAAAGGATTAGTTCACGGCAGAATCAGAAGCTTCTATGGGATCTGGGTGGCCGAGTTTCCCTTCAGCCAGCGCCTGATTCAGCTTTACCTTTAAAATCATCATCACGAATTTCTACAGCTTCAGCTGGTTTGTTACTTTCATCTGAGTGGAAAAAAACAACCACTTTAAACTTCAGAATCAGCAGTTTGCAGAGTAATTCCTCCAAATTAAACTACTGTCATCATGGCTGCTCTCTGCTCAGATTTAGTTGTCGTACAAACAAAATTGCTGTCATACTGTGATTATGTTACTGCATCAAACAAACCTTCGGGCAAAAATACTCTCCAGTCTGAAAAGTATGAATCATATCACTTTCTTGCCCGAGGCTTGGCGTTTATACAGTGATAAGAGCTAAAGCGATAAGGAGGAGGGATGCACACGGACTAACTGGCATTGCGGTTTTGTCCTCTCTGCTTGCATTATGATAGTTAGCAAATGGCTTTTTCACTATCTAGGCTTTGATCTGACCCTCTTTTCTTTGTCTTCTCCTTCCCTTGGTTTGTCAAAGATCCACTTCTATCTCTTGGCTCGCCTCATGAGCATAAGAAACACTGTAGTTTGCTGGAGAACAACGAGCTCGCTCAGTCCCAGTGCTCTCGCGTTAGACTCCGCGGACCGCCATCAAAGGCTTGTGATGAATAATCTGAGAAAGTTACGGTGGCGAAGTGCATGCAAGGTTCGGAAAGTCACTTTTCCCAAACTAACTTTTATCTCTGAGCTATTTCGGTATACATTTACATTTACATTTATATAATGAACGACAGCTTGGGGTTTCGCTGATATGGTGTGCACTGGGTTACATATGACTATCCTGCTCATTTAATTTAGCCATACATCCGCAAGGAATGACTCGACATAGTATTACTTCCAAATTACCAACTGTATATGAGGAAAAGCTCATATTTAGGATTTAATGCCAAATCAAGACAGACTGATTTAGCGCAGCTATGTTAAAAGACTGCAAATTGTTGAAAACAGAAAAGATAAAAATTGTGGGTTTGCACTGCAGTTTGGATTTCTGACAATAATGTGGGCCTATCTTTGTATCAAAGACTTAAAATCTGTATATTAAAAGACAATGAGGAAAAAAAAATCCACTTTTATGAGCTTTTTATATGAGGAAAAGCTCATAAAATAGGGTTGTTCCTGAATAAAATAATCCCCAATTTGAGACAGACTGACTTAGTACAACTATATTAAAAGATTGCAAATTGTAAATAATAATAATAATAATTAATGTAGGTTTGTATTAATAGCTCTCTGACCATAATGCATCTTTGTACTTAAATCCTTTATATTAAAAGTATTTAAGTATTATATTATATTCAACTGAGGAAAAAAAAAAAAAAAATGCATGCGTTTCTTTTCACAAAATAAAAACAGCAACTTTTATGCTCTAAACAAGATATTGTTTAATGTATGTATCTGGATAAGAAACTGAAGGTTTTTTTTTTTTTTTCTTTTTTTTTTCAGATCTATATATCTCCCCCACTATAAATCGCATCTAAAAATGTACACCTTTAGAGGTTATTTGTTTATTTTGCATGTTAAATTTCTTTCCTCTATCCTAGATTAATATGCAGAGACAACTCTTTGGAAAGTGTAAACAGAAAATGGCAGTGCTCTTCAACCAGCCTGGCACAGCAACGCTGGCTCAACCAATGGCGTGAGTTTGAGGGCGGGGCTTCTGTTTGTTTGACCAATGGCAGAGTGTTCCGGAAACCTGCAAACATTATTTTTGAACTTCCACCTGGTGACGCTCAAGGAGTGGAAATTACACACCTCACCTTACAAATGTGTCACTGGGGAAATTTAAGAAATGAACCTCAAAATTTAGAGTCAGTTCTTGAACATTAACTTTGTCTAATAAAAGCAACTCAACATGTTTGTGCGCTTGTTGAGTTATGGGAGTGACCCTGGAGGAGGAGGAAATAAATAATACTTACTCCAAGAAAGCGTATATCAGACGCTGAGCTGGCCGAACAAAGAAAGTCAGAAAGGGGGTTTTCACCCTCCAGATCGGTGCATCTCCGAGACAGGTCCTTATTGCTCTTCATCACATGACATGAGTAAAAAGAAAACCTCCTTTCCTTTCCTTTCCTTTCCTTTCCTTTCCTTTCCTTTCCTTTCCTTTCCTTTCCTTTCCTATTTTCCCTTTCCTTTCCTTTCCTTTCCTTTCCTTTCCTTTCCTTTCCTTTCCTTTCCTATTTTCCCTTTCCTTTCCTTTCCTTTCCTTTCCTTTCCTTTCCTTTCCTATTTTCCCTTTCCTTTCCTTTCCTTTCCTTTCCTTTCCTTTCCTTTCCTTTCCTTTCCTTTCCTTTCCTTTCCTTTCCTTTCCTTTCCTTTCCTATTTTCCCTTTCCTTTCCTATTTTCCCTTTCCTTTCCTTTCCTTTCCTTTCCTTTCCTTTCCTTTCCTTTCCTTTCCTTTCCTTTCCTTTCCTTTCCTTTCCTTTCCACATTCAATATTCATGAAACAATTCTGCAAATAAATTCTATATAACAAATTACAAATAAGGTAATAAGTAAACAATATGATTTTTAAAGAAGCTAATACTTTTATTCTGCATGGATGCATTTATTTGATCAAAAGTGACAGTAATGTATAATGAACTATTTCAAAAACATAAAAAAATAAAAAAAATAATTCATATTGATTTCCTATGAATAGGCCTACAATGTTTCCCACTGAAGCTGACCTGCTGATTGATGGAAAATTAATAGATACTCAGAACAATATTTTACTGAATCTAGTTTTTGCAAATACTGTTCATTATCTGGATTCTAGTTTGCTTGTTGTTGTTTTTGTCATTTAAAATAGATTTATTTTTTTAAGTATAATCGACTTGAAGGATTAAGTTATTTCAACTTAAATTACATTAAACCGACTTTAAAAAATGAGTTGAATCTTGTATATCTTATCTAAAAAAGTTGAAAATGGCTATGTAAAAGCATAACTTATTGATCATATTATTTTTTAGAGTGTAGATCAGATGTGGGGAACATAACAGATACATAGACAAAGCAACATATGGCAAAAATCACTTGTATTCGAATGATTCAGAAGAACAAAACACTGAAAAACAACCAATAGGAGCTGCATCAAAGCCAGTGAGCAAGTCAGATGTGTGGGCGAAATCTCTCTTTCTTCTGTGATAAGCACATGCTGTGTGTGCGCTCAGAGACATTCAGCACAGCGAATACACACATCATGGCGGAGAACAGAATTATCCACAAACACTTCCTTTACAAATTGGTTTCTTAAACCATCAAATTGTGTCAGATTTTAGTTGTGTGAAACGTCAGCTCTTTTATAGGTTATGTTTGAAGCGAGGATCACGACAGGAGAGCGTTTGCAGCCTGTGGACTCACGGGTTCAGCGCTGCGGTAATGACCACTGCTGGCATTCAGCTACGAGACAAACATGAAGAAATGGCAGAGTCTTTCTCCTTTTCTGGAGGTCTAATGTTCCGTTTCATATGCAATTTAATCAGCAAATATGGGATTAGTCAGCAAATGCTTCTGGAAGAAAATCAGAAGAAAGAAATTACCAACTGCGAGTTAATACGATTGATTATCAGTGATGGAAATAGATGATAACAAATTTCATGATCAGTTATTTGTTTTTTGCACTCCGTACAGATTGACAATGGTTTACCAGCAGACGTAAACTCTTCATGGCAAAAACACGTTTGATAAATGGCCACAGAGAGAGAGAGAGAGAGAGAGAGAGAGAGAGAGAGAGAGAGAGAGAGAGAGAGAGAGAGAGAGAGAGAGAGAGAGAGAGAGAGAGAGAGAGAGAGAGAGAGAGAGAGAGAGAGAGAGAGAGAGAGAGAGAGAGAGAGAGAGAGAGAGAGAGAGAGAGAGAGAGAGAGAGAGAGAGAGAGAGAGAGAGAGAGATGAAAGTCTTAAATATAAGTTGTTGAAACCGACAGCACTTTGGGATAAATGCTTTATAACTAAATGCTTGAAAGAAGGTCATGAGGATATAGTTTCATGATGAGGTTGGCAGCTGTCAGTGTGTTGCTTCACGCGGTTGAGAGGGTTTTGTTTTATCAGGGCATATCTTACATTTCACTGCTATATCCGTACGCGAGCATTTCCACTTTGCAAACATTTTTCCAGCAAGCGAGTGATTAAACGCGATTGTTGCTGTTAAACTTCAAGCACTTCAGCGTGTGCTTGTCAATAATGGCGCACACTCATTTTGATCACGAATTGTTTTATGACATGAAATTTAAGGTCAAATTAACTCGAATCTGTTTTTAGGTCTTAGCTGGTTTTAAACTGGTGTCCCAGCATGAGCAGCTGAAAAGTGCACAAAAACCAGTCTAAACCAGCAAACAGGCCAGTCTGGGAAACCACACAAGACTAGCAAACCCGCATGAGCTGGTTTAAGATGTCCTTTGAGCAAGAAAATCCATTCAGAGTGGATTTTCAGATGAATACCCAAAAAAGTAATACTCATATTAATACATATAAACTATCATTCAAAATACTGGGATCGTTAAGATTTTTGGTTACGCTTTATTTTAAGGTGACAGTTACACTGCAGTTACATTTTACTGATACAGTAAAATCAGTAATATTGTGAAATATTATTCCAATTTATAAGAACTGTTTTGAATGTGAATATATAGTAAAGTGTAATTTATTCCTGTGATCAAAGCTGAATTTTCAGCATCATTACTCCAGTCTTCAGTGTCACATGATCCTTCAGAAATCACTCTAATATGATGATTTGATGATCAAGAAACATTTATGCATACATTAACATTATTATCAATGTCGAAAACAGTTGTGCTGCTTCATATTTTTGTGGAAACCGTGATACAAAATTTATTATCAATTTTTTAATTCTTTAATTCTTTAAATAGGAAGTTCAAAAGGACATTTAATTGGAATTTAAATATTTTAACATTATAAAAGTGTTTAATAAATTCCACTAGAAACAAACTTTGTTGTATTATTTTATTATACTGTGAAGCTGCTTTGATACAATCTGTATTGTGAAAAGCGCTATACAAATATACTTGATTTGATTTTGATTTGATTTGATTAATGTCATTTTGATTAATTTAATGTATCCTTCCTTAATAGACAAAAACATTTCTTTTAAAAATCTTAGTACATCTTAAAAAATCTTACCCCCACAAACACACACACACACACACACACACACACACACACACACACACACACACACACACACACACACACACAGAGGTGGACAAAGTACAGATACTATGGTCAAATATTACTCCGTTACAAGTAAAAGTTGTAAAGACCTATTTTTACTTAAGTAAAAGCACAGAAGTGCTTGTTTTTAAAAGTACTTAAGTATCAAAAGTAACTTTCAATGCATTGTTTTATTATTGTTGCATTGTTGTGTGTAATACTTACAGGACCTTATGCCTCTGAATCTATGCCTGCGTACCCTCATATCAATATCACATTCATTTCTAGAGCACAGTTCCAGTAGTGGGATTGAATGTGAGATTGAATAAGTCACTCAATAACGTCCACAATGGTTTCGGACACCCAAATAGATGTTCCCTCAAATAGTGCCCTATTTAAAGTTTTTTGGCTTTTAGTATGAATATGTTAGCCTTACTGTTATCTATAAGCTAGTGTGCACCAAAACAATGACACAATTTGCATTTAGAAGTCTGACCAAACCCAACGTTGAAAATGAAAATCAGGTTGATGTCAGAATCCAACGCCGGAATGACGTTAATCTCCAACGTTGGACAGATGTTGTATTGTGGTTAAAAACGAAAATCGGGTTGACGTCAGAAACCAACATCAGTCGGGTTCTGACGTCAATCCGACTTTCATTTCCAACCAAAATGCAACCCCTGCAACCAAAATCATCCCCTGACTGACATTACTACTTTCTACTCAAGGACCTTGACAGAATTGTATTGGAGTAAAAAGTACAATATTTGTCTTTCAAATGTAGTGAAGTTAAAGTAAAAAGTTTCCAGAAAAAATAATACTCAAGTAAAGTACAGATACTCAAAAAGTGTACTTAAGTACAGTATTCAAGTAAATGTACTTTGTTACTGTCCACCTCTGCACACACACACACACACACACACACACACACACACACACACACACACACACTAGCTGCAGGCCTAAAAACATTCAGCCTTCTGTTAGTCTGTAGTCTTTTTCTCATTATTCTCACATCAGGGCAGGTCAGAAACATTGATCAGATCAAGATGGGTCACAGGAAGGTTTTGTGCCTGTTTAATTCATCCTAATGCAATCATGTCTTGGCTTTTTGATTACATGCCGTGGGGAGGCAATTAGATCCAGAGCACAAATCATTTGTTTAACCTTTGGAAGCTGTCCGTTTGACTCGCCTTCGACTTTGTGACCAAATAAGTGTGTTTGTGCGACTTCATCCACGCCTGAGATGAACTCCGGACAGCCTCGCACTCAATTACACTAAATTACAGCACATTAGCATCGGTCAGAGATGCACATTACGCCTGTGTGTGTGTGCCAGTGGAGGCGTTCACGCATGCGCACGTCAGTGTCACTCATGCTTATTAATGTGAAATGCACATTCAACTGTTTATGCATGTGCATTAATGTGTTTTCTCTAGTGATGGACACTGTTTATGTGCTGTTTTGCGCATGAGAGATTCAGTGTGGGCGAATCAGACGAAGGGCAGAGCATAGCATAGCTAACACATCTATTTATAAACCATATTCAGTATCACGCAGAGTTACAAATTAAATATAAGCCTTTTATCTGATAAGTCTCTGTGGGGCTTAAAGATTGTGTGCTGTCAAAACAGAGCTGATAATCATTTAATAGCAGAACAAGAACACAAACTATAGGGTTTCGACTCCTTAAACAGGTTATGCATGTTAACACGCGAGTCGATATATTCCAGCGATAATGACTTGACATATATGCTCTGTATTGTCATATTTTTACTCATCCTGCTCTGGAGTTAATTACCCAGATAACGATAAAAATCACCGGCCCGTAACCACACAACACACACCAAACCCTGTCAAATCAAAACCTCATTATTTTAAGCAGCAGGACATGTGGAATAATTATTCACGCAGTCATACGCAGACGGAGTTCAATGACCCTGGCAACGAAGGGATAATCATGGCACTTTAACCCCGCTTGCCGCTAAGAAACTTCATCATAAATGAATGCATTTCTTTATTCAACTTCCACAGTTCTGATGAAAGAAATCAAACTTTAACCTGCATTTTTGTCTGGCAGTTTAATTACGGCTTCATGCTGCTTTTGTTATGTTCGGTCTGTGTATGAACCCAAAAGCTGGTGGGCACAAATCAATCAGACTATAGATGCAATATTTTACAGTGCATGCATAATTATTATGCAAGTCCATATTCTGATCATATTTTTTTTTCCAACCATATTTGACCAGTTTCATATATATATATATATATATATATATATACAGTACCAGTCAAAAGTTTGGAAACAGTACTATTTTTAATGCTTTTGCAAGAAGTCTCTTATGCTCATCAAGCCTGCAGTTAAAAACAAAACAAAAAAAACTAACAAAAAAAAAAAACATTAATATTATGAAATATTATTACAATTTAAAATAATGGTTCTCTTTTTTAATATACTTTAAAATGTAATTTATTTTTGTGATGCAAAGCTGAATTTTCATCAGCAAGTACTCCAGTCTTTGGTGTCTTATGATCCTTCAGAAATCATTCTAATATGCTGATTTATGATCAATGTTGGAAACAGTTGTGCTGCTTAAAGGGATAGTTCGCCCAAAAATGATATTTAAGCCATGATTTACTCACCCGTTCGAGATGCATATGTCAATCTTTTTTCAGACGAACACATTTTCAGTTATTTTAGAAAATGTCTTAGATCTTTCAGTGGTTATAATGTGAGGCAATGGGGTCCAGCTGATTCAAGTCCCAAAATGTACATGCATCCTTCTCAAAAATAATCCATCCGGCTCCAGGGGGATAAACGAAGGCCTTCTGAGGGTAATCCGTGCGGTTTTGTCGTAAAAATATACATATTTAAAACTTTATAAACTAAAATAACTGGCTTCCGGTGGCGGTCGGTGCGCGTTCACAGAGATGAAAAGCGTTGTGACGTAGAACGAACGTTGAGTTTTGTTTTGCTCTGCTCTCTGGCTGCGCTGTTTTTTTTATAAGCTGAGATACTTTTTTCAGGATTATTTGATGAATAAAAAGTTAAAAAGAACTGTATTTATTTAGAATAGAAATCTTTTGTAACAATATACACTACCGTTCAAAAGTTTGGGAACAATAACTATGTTTTTTTTAAGAAATTAGTACTTTAATTCAACAAGGATGCGTTAAATTGATAAAAGGTGATGGTAACTATTTATATTGTTAGAAATGTTTTTATTTTGAATAAATGCTGTTTTTATGAATAAATGCTGTTAACGTTTTACTCATCAATGAATCCTGAAAAAAGTATTCCAAAAAAATATATTAAACAGCACAACTGTTTCCATCACTGATAATAACTGAGTATCAAATCATCATATTAGAATGATTTCTGAAGGATCATAAGACCCCAAAGTCTGGAGTACTTGCTGATGAAAATTCAGCTTTGCAAAAATAAATTACATTTTAAAGTATATTAAAAAAGAGAACCATTATTTTAAATTGTAATAATATTTCATAATATTACTGTTTTTTTTGTTTTTTGTTTTTTTTTTAACTGCAGGCTTGATGAGCATAAGAGACTTCTTGCAAAAGCATTAAAAATAGTACTGTTTCCAAACTTTTGACTGGTACTGTATATATATATATAGAGAGAGAGAGAGAGAGAGAGAGAGAGAGAGATGAGAGATGTTATTTTTAGTTTTTTTACGGCCTCTTACAACTGAACAGTTCTTGATAAAACATATATTTAAAAAAAACTGTTTAAAGATACAAAAAAGTATTTTTACTGCCATTGTGCACTAAATATAAAGCAATACTGGAGATGTGATTTTATGTAAAAATACAGGTTTTTGTACAGCTCTTGACTATTTTACACAGTGTAACATTGGGGGTTCTGTTTGATTTCATGAAGTGATTTAAGTCAACATGCAGTGCGTGGTGCTGGTTCATGATAGAACAAATGTGGCAACCATAAACAAAAGGCTTTAACTTGCACTTTAATAAAAAATACATTTTAATATAATACAAATAAACACTGGTAACACTGTCCGTTAGTTAATGCATTAAATATTAAATTAAATAATTCATTTCTTACAGTATTTTTTTATCTTTGTTATCATTAGTTAATACAAATACAACTGGTCATTTTTAGTTCATGTTAGCTAATGGTAACAAATGGATCCAATCAATTCACGGAATATAATTTGAAGCAGTTGCTATGGGAAGGGACAATATAGGAAAAAGGGGGAAAAAAATGTTTAGGTAACTTTGGGAAACGTCGATCCGAGTCTTTCCTCATCATGATCCTCTACAGAAGATCTAGAGAGGTATTCTGGGACTCGTGTGTTTAAGTTTTCATCCACGGTTGATGCTTTCAATGAGCATCTCTCTCCATCATGACTTAAAACGTTACTTAATTAAGCTCTGAAACAGCAGCAGCTTTGAGTTATTGAGCGACAGCTAAACCCGAACGCAGTCTGTGAGCTGGACTAGTGTGTGTATAAGCTAGAGGTTTACATGGATTCCTCCTCCATTCGTCACCAGCTTCTCCTCAGTCTGTGGCGATGGAGACGTCAAGATTTCCTGCTGGTTTTGTTGTGGAAAACAGAGAAATTCTGTCTGTTGATGCTGGTTTGACCTGTAAAGTATCGGACCTAGTGCAGCTTAGTATATTTTACAGAAAATGAGCTTGGGCACCAAAGTCCACTAGTGAAAATTAGCTGTTTATTTTATTCCAAATCATATCATCAGCATTGTGATTTCACTGAATGGATGAATCGGGAATGGCTTGAGAGTGTTTTGCATGTCATTGTATTTCAGAAGGTCAGTATTTGGTTTGTGTCTCATTTGCTTTAATGAGACTGATTTTGAGCTTCAATGGAAGAATGAACATCTGACGGTCTGTACAAAAGAGTCACAAATTAGCTTTCATCTGATAGTGCAGAATAATTTGTATTCATATTAAATATCTATCTATCTATCTATCTATCTATCTATCTATCTATCTATCTATCTATCTATCTATCTATCTATCTATCTATCTATCTATCTATCCTAATATTCCTTTTATTTATTAGTATATAAAAAATAAAATAAAAATAAATTCTTCCCAGCTCATTTGACTCGAAACCAGTGTTGGACAGAACATTTTTCATTTTGGGAAACTATTACTTTTACTTCACTACATTCCAAAGCCTGATATTATACTTTTTACTCCACCACATTCCATAAAAACATGTTGTTCCTCATTATTTCCAACTGAAGAAACCGTCTCCGAATGAGTTGATTCTTTCCAATGGACATGAAGAACTGCTTCACATATTCCAATGAACAATTCAATCGGATTGATCCAACCGCAGCTGTCCTGGAGTCGACCACTCACTGATTCAGTACTGACTAAATAAATACTTTAGGCTATATTTAAGTACTTTTGAACTTTTACTCAAGTAAACCTGAAAATGAGTATCTTTATTTATTTACTGGAGTAATAGGCCTGTTTTAATTCTGGGCTTTTACTCCAGCACTGCTGAAAACCCCAAAGTTTTGACCCAAAGTTTCCCCAAATACACAAGAGCCCAGAGGAACATCTGTTTAATAAAGTCAAGTATGAATGATTAGGCTTGGATCCAGTATTAGCAGTGTGTGAGTCTGGCAGGAGGAGGATTTGGCAACCTTCACGTACAAGACAAATTATTCAAAGAGAGTTGTATTGTCACCAATAAAATTAATTTACATTTTACCTTTTAAATAAAGGTAAAATCAATCTAAACCTAAAACTAATTTAAAAGATGGACATATACGTGAATATAGGTGCAGATATCCATGCAGATGGACAGGCATTGTGCTCGGTTTCATCTTGTTTTCAGTGGTTTTAAGAGAAAGCATCTCTGTGTGTGTGTGTGTGTGTGTGTGTGTGTGTGTGTGTGTGTGTGTGTGTGTGTGTGTGTGTGTGTGTGTGTGTGTGTGTGTGTGTGTGTGTGTGTGTGTGTGTGTGTGTGTGTGTGTGTGTGTGTGTGTGTCTGACACCTGCTCTTGCTCTTCCAGTGAAGCACCTGCACATGCTCAGTCCACATCTGGCTCAGGTGTGCTCTCCCAATGGGAACTGACACCTGTCACTGTCTGACTGCGCTGTGAACCTATTAGACACCATTCAGAAATGATTTCCTCGTACAGGCGGTGATTTTTACCGTGCAATTTTAATTGCGTTGGAAACAATACATGAACATTCCTTTGCATCGCCGCCCAGACGAGTCATCTGCTCAAAACAGATGCTGGTCTGCTTGCTGGTTTTGTTTGTTCACTTGCTTTGTGAAAAATTATACTTTCAAAGATGTTCTATTTAAGTGAGTCAAAAAGCAGCACTGTGAAGATCATCTAATTGAATTTAATATAAATGTAAATAGTAATACGTTTGTTTAATTGCAATTAACATGCAATTAAAGATAGGGTATGGGATTTGCAAAACGGCCGGCAGATTTTGAAAATACACAACTCAAATGGTCCTACCTTCTTTCCTCCAACGCTGGCCCTGACTCCACCCATTACTCTGTCTCTCGCGGCCATGCACGCGAGGGGGGATGGGGGGATGGGGGGAGGGGGGTATGGTATGACCGTTTGATTGACGAACTTACTGTCCAATGATTCTGGGTGGTCTTGGAAATGATTGGCTGGAGTTTTTCGAGTCCTGCCCGTTCCACAGATGATTAAATTGCTTAATTTTCATTTCAGTGCTTCTAACTCAGTGGCTGTAAGTGGGTTAGGAATAGGATTTCAAGTGATTTTGAATAAATGGACAACAAAGAGAATCACATACCCCACCTTTAAGCTTCCAAAAACATTTTAAGGTTGAACAATATGTTCTTGTTCCTTTTTTGTCATTTGAAGATTTAAACTAATATTAAAAAAAAAAAAAAAAAGCATTTCCTTAAGCCATGCTGTATTCGGGATGAATTTAATACATACAACCACTGTGAGTGGAAACTTCCCAGGGTCAGTGATCAGTCAGTCTCAGGCATGACACGTTGTGTTTGTCCTCATTAGAACTAACAACCGACATTAGGCATTCAGTCTGAGCTTTTCATCTAAGATTGCACAGCACAAGAGTTAAAAATACATAACACATCAAGCCATGCCTTTTTATTTGAATGAACACATTGCTGTAGAGCTTACGTAACTCGCCGTTTCCCATCGCACATAGCTGTGATTCGCCTCTTTACAGTGTTAGTTCTGCAGGATCTTTGCCCACGTTAGCCGAGCAATTGTGCTTCCTGATGTGAATTTTGATGCCCTTGCCAGCACATTCAGAATAATTGCCCATAAATCAACTCCCATCTGTCCAATTTGGTCTCTGTGGCTCCGGCCTTGTCTTCAGTCCGTCCGTCTGTCATCGAGACGCTGAGGGATTCAGGAAGGCAGGTGAACAAATGAGAGGATTGTTCACTCCAAAAGCGATGTCATTATATATTCTCTCCTCTTTCTTCTGAGTTCATTTGCATGACCTAGAATATTCTGAGGAAATGATGAACATTATCCTGTCCGAACAGTGACATAGCTATAGCACACGCAGCGGGAGTTCTTCCACACGAGGCCTTCATCAGAGGCGTATTATATGATTAGAGGCTTGAATAAGTCTTACCTGGAAACCACCATATAATCTAGTACCATTAGAAGCTCATTACCGACATTCTGTCTGTCATTTTAATACCTTAAAAGGCTTCTCTCCAGGAAAGGGAGGAGATGCTTGCTAAATGTCAGCGGTGATTGATGAGCAACAAGGTGATATTAAATGACTGAGCATCTGTCATGTATTCCTGAAGCATTAGGCGCAACATTCTGCTGTCTTTTTTGACTTTGTTTAGGGCAACAGAAGAGACGCTTGGGATATAAGTGGTTCTGAGGACTTGCGGTCCGACAGATTTGAAACCAGAGGGGCGTCTGTCTAAGCAGAGAGACACGTAACATTTGCCAGTCATTAGCATACCGTTACGACTTGTTATCTCCTGTGGGAATGCGACTGGACCTTTTTGCATTATGGGTGTGGAATTCAGAATAAGATGTTTCAATCTATATCACTTGAGTGAACATGATGAAATCTTGAGTGCATGGGTAAAATACAGCATTGTTGTGATCAGAGTGTTTTATTTATGTCTTCTCTTCCCGATTCTCCGCTCTTATGTTTTCCTCTGCACATCCACTGAGCATCTCATTTCCATACTTCGGTACCGCAGTCATTTACTTGCGAGAGAATTAGAGTTTCTCTCAGCAACACTGATTGTGCTGCAGGCGTGGTGCATTTGGGACTCTGCTAATATACAGTAAATTATAAGAATATTGTACATCAGTGTAACCACGGTTAAATGAAAGTTTATTGATGTTCAGTATATTGAGCTGGGCGATATGTTGAATTACAGTGTGAATTTGTTGAGCACTGTTTCAAATGTGCTGAAAGTCCAAAAAGGATATGTTCAATAAGTCAACATATGAATTTTCATTACTTTAACTTTACTTTATTTTATCAAAATAATGTAACCGATTTCAACATAATTTAAGATTACAAGACTCAACTATTTTTCAAGTCAATTTATTATTTTACATGTAAAGTTTTTAAAGGGATACTTCACCTCTGGAAAGATGAATGTGTATTTAAAATGGGTCGTTTATGTAGTAGAAATGTGAAATTATTTTTGAATTTGGAGCCTTCTAGGCTGAGAAAAGCCAGAAAATGTATTTTTGGCTCATGTGGATGAAAGACAACAACTCCCAGAATGCATTTGCTTCGCTGCCCTACAAGGCCACGCCCACCGGTAAGAGAGCGCAGTTTAACAACTAGGCTAGGCTACTAGTTGACTCGAAACTTAAAAGACGTTTTATCGCGAGTCTTTGTGACGAGTCTTTCGAGTCTTTGCTTTCTACAGTCGTCATTCATTATGTTTACTGTGGCGAGCAGGACGAGGCATGTAAACAATGAATGGCGACTGCAGAAAGCAAAAGCTGAATCCCGGACATTTTGGACGATCTCGGCGGCCGGACATGTCCGGAAAAAAGAGGATGGTAACCCCTACTACTCAGCTTTCTCCACAGAACAAGAGCCTGCTAGCTTAGCTTCCAAAAAAAGATGGCTGACACTATTTGTACATTCTGTGAGTGAGATCCCACCCCCTATGGGCGGGTTGAAAACATGCAGAACAGCCCCTACTATTGGCTGTAGTCTCTAGCCTCTGGCCAAAAAATCCTCAGATGATGCAAAATGACGATTTTTGCGTCATCGGAGGATTTTTTCCAGACAAAAAATATGTAAATCTCTCGTCTCAGGGGGATATGAGGGAGGGAAGCACGGAAATTTGAAAATACTACAGGTTTTCTACTGATACAAAGCTTAATGCTAAATGCTGAAGTATCCATTTAAGTTAAAAAAAAAAAAAAAAAAAAAAACAGTGTGAGACATTTCACTGTTTGTTTATTATTGGGTTTTCAGTGACTCTTTATGCAGGTTATATTGTTGCGCCAGTAGGTGGCAACAGTGGACTGTTTTTATAAATGATTAGTTGATTTGTTTGTTCAAATTATTTTTCATTCATAAACACAGATTAGCTGCATCTAAATATGCCTACATCCATACTATATAGTAAGGGAAAAACAGTATGTGAGCCAAGTAGTATGTCTGAATTCATAGTATTCATTAAACAGTAGGGGAAAAGTAACCGGGCAACCTACTACTTCTGAGTACTACTGAGGTGTGCATTTAATGGACAGTTTACTATCCCATTAGCCTGGGTTTCCCCATGCTGCCTTGATTCCATGGACCAGATTTTTGCCTCAGCGAGGGGACCAATCACAGAACGGGGAGGGAGCAGCAAGACAATGACGACGTCTATGCGACACACCGAAGCAGTTTGTTTATATCTATGGATCCAACATGGCAGCAGTGTCCATATATACCTTCTACCCTCATGTTTGTCTTGCACAAACGGCAATAGTCGCTGAACACCATCGTGCACACATAAATCTCTGACCCATCGTCTTCTTCCTCGTCGAATTTCTGTCACTCTACATACGTCATCTGGTATAATTGAAGCGATTGGCTATGAGCTACGTACAGGCGCATTTGATAGACATTCGTAGCGCTGAATAAACGGCTCTGGGCATTCGTAAACCACGCCTCAAATACGAGAAAATGAACATGTGGTTCCCAGACCACGTCTCAATGAGACGAGGTCTGACATTAGCCAGGCTACTATCCCATGATGCCATGACGGAGATTTTGTGAGTTGAAGTGAAGCGATGCAACTGAACGTAGGCCCATAATAACGACAAAATGGCGGATGTAGTATGTCCAAGTTTCATTCGCTGGGACCGAGATGGGTCTTGTGCATGTTGCCCACTTGTCCCACCTAATGCCAAGTGCAATCCTACATGAAATTCATCTGGGCAATTAACATGGGGCCATTATGTAACCCTCGGACAATCCAACATGGGGCCCATTTTTCAGCCCATTTCAATCCCACGGGCCCCACATACAAATATTGGCTGGGTACTACACACTTTTATACTACATACTTTTTTTATGGTCACAAAGTAAGTTTAAAATCCAATGTACCATACAGTATGCGATTTCGGATATATTGAATAATTAGAGTCGTTGAATAATTCACTCGACCAATTTGTTCAAAAACACTGATTCATTCAGGAAGGAATGTTGTTCGGAGACACAATGTGTGATTCTACTTGGGATTTGTTTGGACCTTTTTTAATAAACGGGAATCAGCAAGATTTGAACTGTAAGTTACTCTATATTAATTTGATACAGTATGAAACCATTTGTGTTGTTAGCGTGAATCATAAAATGTCTGTCGATTGGCTGATTAGAAACAATGATCTTGCTTATGTGATATCGCTTATTTCAGGATATATTCACAAGGATTTTGATGTTAATTTAAAAAGAATCAATATACTGTCGTTGTGTACATTGCTTTTTATTTGGCCTTTAAGTTTAGATTAGTCTTGCGAGTTTGGTGTCAGACAAAGTGATGATTTTGAATGAGAATCAAGCACAGAGGAGTTTGATGAAGTATAATAGATCAACATTAACATACAACAGCCTCCTCATGTTCGGAAATGTCTGGAAAAAAAAAAAAATCTGACCATGAAATTGCCATTACCAGAGCAGTAGGAATAAGCTGTCAATGAAACAAGACAGTGCTCTTGTTGTTCATGAATATACGGTACATTTACGGTATCTCACTGTGCTGGTGTGCATTGTTCACAGAAGTATGACATCCTAATCTCCGCCAGCCCTGCTCTGTGTAATGAGTATCTTTAGCTGTGTGATTGCCTTCGGTGAGAGATTCAGATCAGGCGTGTCTAATGACGAACAGGTAATGTGCCATTGTGTTTTAAGAGGATGACATGACTCTGCTATCTGCAGCTGCAAAAAATGAGCATGGGGAAATGAAATCAGCAGAATGACTTCAGTAAAACCTCACGAGCCCCTGCAGCAGAAAGGAGATTGAGATTTACTGAAATGAGTGGTGAGTAGCAGTCAAACGAGTCAAAGAAGTCCTGCAGCATTGAGCTGTGCTTATACGTCAGTTCACTCGGCGGTCACATTCGCACCGCTTCTCAGCGGCTTTTCCAACGGTAGAACACCTTCTGGCTACAAGAATGAGAAAAAAGATCAAAATTATGTTTAAATAACAGTTTAAAATCAGACAACAGCAGAATTGTCTATTGTTTACACACAATCATGCTTAAAATATATATATTTTTTGGTCAGGTCATTAATGCGCATGCGTGTTGGAGAGTAAACACACAGCCGATTGAATTATTTTTATTCTTTACTTTAATTGAACCTCTTCTATTGCTAACAGGCATTATCACGGAGCCCCTAAAGGGACATGGTGGCGGAAAAAAATATGGGATGGGAGGAAATATATTTTTCAAAGCTTTTGCATTCTCTTTTGCATTCCCCCGAGAAACTTTGCAAAAGCTTTGAAAAAATTTTTTTTTTCCTCCCATCCCATATTTTTTCCACCACCATGTCCCTTTAGGGGCTCCATACATTCCCATTGTTAAACAGAGCCACAATAAATCCATGCAGCATACAATGACAATAAAAGCAACATCAACAAAGCTAATTAAAATGATTTAAATTAAACTTAGAGGATTAATCGATATATATTTCAAGTAATTTGGTGAGTTTTATGGCACTTAAAGGCACACAATTGAAGTAAAAATTTTCAGATGTTTTTTCAGTTTCTACAGCTTTTTTGTGATTATCTCTAGGAATAAACACCTATGTACTACAGCTTCATAAATGAATTGGAGAGTTTATAGTGCTCAATATTTATATAAGAATGAACCACTTCTTTTATACAGGCTCGGATAATCGCTACATTAAACGACGTTCGTGACAGTGTCAGAAATTAATTCTCGTTAAAGGTGGGATTGGCAAATTTGGAGAGGCTAGCAATAGCAAGCTAGCTTTCAAAGCTCGAGATCCCACCCTCCCTTCAGAGCGTCTCCAAAGCCACGCCTCCTTCAAAACACATGAACACGCAGAGTTTTTTGTACATTTTTTAAAAATATTTAGATCACCTCTATTATGGATTGCAATCAGGATGTAAAGAGAGTTTCAACCAGTAGCCCTATAACATGTATTTCTGGCTGCATACTTCCCTACTATATAGTAGGTGAAAACCAGTATGTTACAAAAGAAGTAAGTCCAAATTCACAGTACTCATTTAGGCAAAAATAACCCAGATGACCTATGCTTCTGGTGAGATTATGAAGTGTGCATTCATACTATATAGAATTATATTATATTATTATATTACTTGTTCAAAAGAAGTACCTACTCAAGAGAGTATGAGACTTTGGACGCAGCCTGAGCCTCTCCGACAGCTTTAAGAGGCACTAGGGTATTGGACAACTGAAATGGAAAGGCTTTTTTTCTTAAATAACCAGGCTCAGATGAAATCTTCTTCTTCCACATTTTATACAGTGATTCTTTTTGGGAAATCTCTGGGATTCATGTAAAACATGTAAGAAACAGAACAAAGTAGTACATTCTGGCAGCTGAAAGAATAAAATGGGCCAAAATATTTAATTTCATCTATTTCATTTCATGCGCAGACTCCTGCCCTTATACAATAGCATGAAATATACTGAATATTACAAAGAAGCCCTGAACATTACATATTCAGACCCTGCTTCGCAACCCATTTTACTCTCTGGAGTTTGACATCTAGTCAAACAGGATATTCAAAGTGAAGGAAATAAAGGATGAGGTTTGATTTTTTCCCCATTGGGACTTGATTGGTTCTTGAAAAGTGGTCTCTGTTTGACCGATGGTTGGATGCGAGAGGTTGTAGATTAAGAGGGCCTCGATGATGTCAGCCGGAAAGAAAAGTGGTTTCCGAGGACACCGCGAGAAACATTTGTTTTAGTTGTACTCCTGCACACAGTCTTTCCCAATAAAACCAGGAGCGTGTCTTAGAAAAGTAAATAGCTTCTACGGTATGCAGCTGAAATATTGAAACGGACCTGTGATGTGTAATTGGCTCATTTTTCAAAACGTGATTCAGTCAGTGAGCTGCTTCCAATTAAGTGTAATTTTGAATATGTAATGTACACTTGTGTTTCAGGAGGATTTGAGCTTTGCATTGGAGGAGGTCTGTGTCATTAATCACGGTCGGATGCTACTACGGTCTGTCGTGATGTTGTGTTGTTTTATTTGTGCAGTGTACCATGTTCCCCAGAGATCTCTGGCCCGACCGCCTCCCACACTGCTGTTTACAGACTCCACTTTACAGCTCGTACGCCGGCTGGCCACAGTGCTCAATGCTTTCCGGTGCACATGTGGCGTCTTCGTAATGCATGAGCGTGTGAATTAGACGGATTGAGACGAGAGTTTGTGTGATGGAGTAACGCTCTTCTGTTTGACCTTAATTTCCATCCCTCCAGATGCTATCCTCGATACATATTTGAATCAAGATTAATATCGAATATGGAGCTCATATTTGACAAAATCAATGTAATTATTGATGAGTGGCTGGTGCTGGTGTTCATTATTGAGACAGGGATCCTCCAGTGCTGTAGATGTTGGACAGGTTTGCTCGTCTCTACTTCTGCCTGACAGAGAAACGTGACTTTCGTCCTCCTACTCACAATGTCTGTTATTTATAGTCACACAAACACATATTCCATACCCATCATGATTGAATGAATGACACAGAAATCTCTGAATTAAACATTCAAAGCCTCAAGGTGATGATACACTGGGCAACTTTTAAAAAAATGTTGTTGGGCAATGTTACCGTCAACAGGCAAGCCAGTGAGACACACGAGCGATCTAAATGATCCAGATATAAATGTATTGCTTATTTTCAATGGGAAAGTGCCCAAGCAACAATCGACCAGCAAGATTGCTCAAAAAGTTGCCCTGAGTGTGTAGCAATACAGATATTTTCTGTACTGCCCCTTTAAGTACTTTCATTTTCTGTCACATCCTCCCAAAAACTGTACTCTGGCAGGATTGGAGGAGAGGAAATTAACAACGGAAATGAGTATTAGGGGCATGGTTTAAAGAGTATAGAGCAGTCATGGTCGTGCTCAACTGACGAGGTGTGTGCACGTTACATTCCCGTGGGAGGCAGTCATTGCGGGTGGATTTCTCAAGAAGAAGTGTGTTTTCGGGCATCATGGAGATGAGATGGCGCTACTTGGTTAGCCTCTCGCTAGCGGATGTGTTCTTTGGCCTACGAATGCTTTCTCAAGTCTTTCTCAAGTTTTAAATCGGACTGGAGTTTTGCACCGTACTCCTAAACCGGTGGCTTGGTGGAGCGGGGAAAAAGATTGGAGCAAGATGGGCTGGCGCTGCCGATGTTCCCGAGTCACTTTTGACTACCCGTGCTGCCATCTTGGTCAGTGTTGCTATATTCCCAAACACGAAATAAATTCGTACACACACACACACACACACAGCACTCAGTGCCGCAGATTCAACGAGTGTTAGTTTTTTTCTTCTTTTTTTTTTCTTTTTTTTCTCTCTCTCTCTATTTTTTTATTTTTTTTTAACTTGAATATACATTGCTACCGTGATTTATAGAGTGTTGATTTTTTTTTCTCTTGTTTATTCTTGTATTATTTTTGAAGTAGGCCTACACTGTGTTGATAAAAAGAAAAGAAAAAGTTTTTTTATTCTTATTAAAGTTGTATATACCTTCTTATGTATTTTTGTTTTTTTCTCTTTTTGTATGTAATGGGACAATAATCTTTGTGGCAAGTGTATACTTGTCTGGCGCCCGAACATTAATGATTGTTTTTTTTTTCTCGAGGCTTTGGGACTGAGAGTCAATGTAGGACTGTTGCTGACGGCTGAAAAAAAGACCGGCACTGTGGTCTAGCGGCGTTAGCACGCAGGAGATCCGGGTTCGATTCTCGCCTTAAATTGTTTGTTTTTTTTGTTCTGTTTTTTTTTCCTTTGTTCTGTTTTTTTTTCCTTTATTGGGCGATACCACCGTTACAAGTATCATCACCTTTAGTGAATGTAAAATGCTACTCTTATTGGCATCAATGCTGTCAAATTTCAAATTAATTAGGGCTGGCAGTTGATTATTATTATTTTCAAATCAATTACATGTTGATTAATTAATTGTATTACATGGCTTGGTTGAATTCTAATGTAGAATGCGTGTTAATTCTTGATAACCGTAGAGACGGAACGGACTATTTTCTTTAGCGGAAGCAATGCAATCGTTTTTAAATCATTAAACTCCTTTGTAAATCAATATTTTGTGTTAAATTATTGATTTATTTGGTAGGTAGCCATGTAATAAGCGGGATAATGTAGAGCGAGGCGGTTGTTATAGCGAATACAACCCCTTCAGTATTCAAGCTCCGCTTCGCGTCGGGATCCTGATCAGCCTGTCGGGGTTGTGTTCGCTATAACAACCGCCTCGCTCTACATTATCCCTTACTTATTAATCACTTGCATATGTCAATTTTTTTTATATTAACATAATATTTAGCTGTTACATCACAGCTTGCTTTTTTACAGTGTCTTGCGCCATAAGCGCCACGTTTATGGTGAAGTTAAAAGTGATTCAATTTATAATAATGTTTCTCTGAATTATGTTCTATTATGTTGCATAGTGTTATTTTAGCATCATCAACATTCCATTATAGTTTTATTAATATTCTGAATGTTTTTATTTTCATGTTTTCTGTTTTTATTTTAGTTGTAATAATTATTATTATTTATTTTTTTTATTAGTATTTGTTTTTATTCTTTTTTATTTATCTATTATATGTCAGTGTTAATGTTAGTATTTAGAGCTTATTTAAATTATTTCAGAAAAACATTTCTAATTACGTTTAATCGTTAAGTTTTCAATAGTTTTATTTTCTGTTAACAATAACAACACTGATCTGATAAATAGTTAAATTAAATTAGCCCATAATTAGTACCTGATATTATAATTGTCATATTTTGTATGGTGTAGTTCCAGCCCCGACATTGTGGAAATATAAATCGTATCTAAAATATAATTTCCTGTCGCTCGTCTCATATCGCTGTCATGGGTTGATTAGGACAAAAGCACTTATTATATTTATGATTGTATAATTATATTAAGACCCCCCTCCAACCCCCCTAAAAAAAAAAAAAAAAAAAGAAGAAAAAAAAGTATAATATATGATTTCACTGTGTCATATGAATATTTCCGAGTGTAAGCGTCTCAGTATTAGTGTAGTTCAGCGAGGTGCAGGTAACAACAGCTGGGGCTTCAAGCTTGAATTGCTCAGATGATAGATACGTTATTTTGTACACATGAACAATTAAGTTATTTTTAGCACATGATTTTTAAAATAATTAATCACACCAAATTAGCATGTTAAATTGACAGCCCTAAATATTATGCTTTTTAATACATCTAAATAAGCCCAGATATAAACATGACTGTGTCTCTCTATGAGCTAGATCTGCTGTCTGACAATGTATTGAGAAATAAATCAGTAATGCCATTATCAACAACCAAACCACTGTGATAAAAATAGCAAGAAGGACAAAACTGTGATGAAAAAGCTTTCAACATCAGCATTTATAATCTTTAATTATCTTAATGAATTCCATCTCTGCATATCACTACAAAAGAAGAGACTAGCAGAGATCAATGGCAGGACAGTATTGTGACAGTGAGGTCAGAGTTCACAAAAACAGACGTTTCGTACACTTACCAGAATACATTAGCAGTCGCTAATGAGGTTTACAGATCGGGAAGGCTTTTAAAAGATTTCACCTTTACTAAGGTCTGACAGTCACCGTGTGTGTGTTAAGGGGTTTGTGTAGCCTGGGATGCAGAGGGAGGAATTGATAAATAAATAAAGAAAAGAATACATTAATAATGAAAGAGTAACAGGAGAGCCTCCAGCATCAAACAGCCACATCCACCTTTGAAAACCACACCCTCTATGAGGCTGATTATCAGACGTTAAAGGATTAGTTCACTTGCAAAACAAATTTTGCTGATAATTTACTCACCCCGATGTCATACAAGATATCCATGTCTTTCTTTCTTCAGTCGGAAAGAGGAAAACATTCCAGGATTTGGCAACCAACTATTCCAGTGTTCAAAGAAGGTTCAAATGTCCGTCTCAATGCAGCTTCAAAGTTTCTACACGATCCCAGTCGAGAAATAAGGGTCTTATCTAGTGAAACGATTGGTAATTTTTCTTATTTCTTATTTTTTTTCTTATTTTTCTTTACCCTTATTTCTCGACTGGGATCGTGTCGAGACTGTGAAGCTGCACTGAGACGGACATTTGAACCTTCTTTGAACATTGGTATAGTTGGTTGCCATTGAAGTCTATTCTGTGTAGAAAAATCCTGGAATGTTTTCCTCAAAAACCTTCATTTCTTTTCGACTGAAGAAAGAAAGACATGGATATCTTGGATATTGAGTAAATTATCAGCAATTTTTTTTGGAAAGTGAACTAATCCTTTAACATGCTCGATCATCCCGAAAGAGAGCCAGCTCAGAGACCGTCAGGGTGCTAAAGCTCCTCTTGGGGGTTTCTTGCAAAAAAACAGGGTCATCTTGTTCGGTTATCAGGCTGAAAAAGATCTAAAGAGAAGATTTGTATCTCTTCTCAATGTCTTTGACAGAGCGCACGCACTCGTGATATCAGATGTTTAGCACGTTGAAGGCTCTCGCTAGCTAATTGGTTGCTCTTGAGATTCGAGATGAATTATTTGATACTCCTCCGTTCGTTTGAATGTCATTGGACAAAAGCAGTCGGCGGGAGGACAATGCAGTCCTGATTGTGCCGTTTTCTTGTGTTGCCATTTTGGTCTGCATTCTGCCATTTTCTTCATGCTTTATCCTTCGATCAGGTTTCTAAACTAAAGTGGTTTCAACTAAAATGGCATCGGCTGCATCAACACAAGCCATTAATGTGAGTGATTCTCATTCACAGTGGAGTGCAGTCAAGTATACAGTCACTTGTCATTATTGCAAAATAAACAATTATCAGCACAGAAAAAGAAACAGAATCTTTTGGACACTTAAAACAGCCTGAATGCCATTGCATTAGATGCAACATATTAGTGGGGAAATTGTGCTTTTCTTTGAACTATCTTCACTTTTGACTTTCAGTCAGCTGGTGTTTGAGGATTTTAGTGGATTTATGAAGCCGGTTCTCCTCAAGTTCACACAGAGGTGTAGTTCATTAACATTCCACTAACGTTTGACTACCAGTCTTAACCTTTCATTTCAGTTTTGAACAATTTATGAGTGTTTCTCCAACTTTAAGCCTGTTTTATGTCCCGGGGGTTGATTTTTATCGAAACTAACAGATCGTTTTTTTATTTTATTTTATTTTTTAATATATAAAGTTCACATTAAAACAGTCTTGTAAGATCTTTACCATGCACATTTATATTTGCATCTTTTCAATTTAGTTTAAAGGGACTGTAAGTAGGAATTTCTCCCATCTAGTGGTGAAATTGTATTTTGCATTCAAACGAATAATGCTCTCCAGCGCCTCACTTTTTCAAATGCGCGTTGCATCTACGGTAGTCGTTATGTACCAAAAAGCTATGACAGGATGTCTTATAATAGCACTTCCGAGTTTTTCTTCGGGTGAACAGGTTTGTTATTTAAAACAAACTGAAACAACGAAAAAAGAATGTTACAGTATGAATTACTGACTGTGAAAAACATTAACTAAGGTAGTAATAAAGTTTTTTATACGTTTTTTATTATATAGAGATTTTAAGCTTTCTCCTGCATTAGCTATCCCGAAAATTCCTTTTACGGTTTATTTTGGACTTTTCCGACGACGAGGACTCCTTATCCTGTGACTCATATGTATGTATGAATGAACGGTGTATAAATAACCGTACAGTGCAGCCTTTTAAACTTGCCGGGGAAATGACAAGCGCCTCTCACTGCTCTGCTCCTCCGCTTCTGCTGGCTTCAGTCACGTGACGCTGGCTCTGAACGAAAGCGTGTTGTGGAAACGCGTTGGCCTAGTACTGTTTGTCCCTCTCTGCTATTATAGTTTTTCAAGATGGCGGAACTACATGGAAGCCTCCGTGGACCTACCCGTCCCATGTATATAAAGATAATAAATTCTTTGTTTACGAGGATAAGTCAGATAATTAGCAGAGGTATTTGTACATCGAGGGCATATTTATTAATAAAAATATTGATTTTAGATAATAAAATACCTAAAAAGCTACATACAGTCCCTTTAATGTACATCTTTTCAATGGATTGTATTGTTATACCCTTGTCCCAGACTTTCTATCTTACAATATGAAAATCTGTCATAACAAAATATCAATTATTACATGTTTAAAACTATGACGATAATTAGAGGGAAGTAATTATAAACTGGTTTGTGACAAAAAGAAATTAAGATAGATATCACTTATGCAATGTTAAAATATTGTCCAAAATGTCCATTCTTTTCCAATTCAGTGTTTTTTCTTTATTTATGATATGATATTATTTAACACTGTGTTTTAGTAATTCATAAAATGCTGCCTTAGCAAAAGAGTTTACAAAAGAGTCAACCATGTTCAAAAACGTCATTTCAATCACAGAAAAATACATAATTTGAGACATTATGGAAGTGACACTGTGTTGGGAATTTTCATGATTTTCAGGAAATATGACAAATGAGTTTGTTGTTTTTGTCTCTTAAATACGATTAAATCTAAATACATTTTAAGGATGTCCTAAATGTTCAATTACAATTGTGTTCGATCATTGTATGTGCAAAACGAAAAAAGGACATTACATAAACTGTGTGTTGCTTACGAAATAGCTTTAGCTTGATTTCCATTTGCAATGTTGCGAGAAAAGTTTCTTTTCTCGGGTTGATATCCTTCCGTATGTGTGCGAGCTGTGAGAGTCTAAACTGACAGGAAGAGCTGATGAGTTTCCTGCCGTGCGTTTTTAAAACAGCTGGTATGGAATACATCTAGAAAATCCTGGAGCGCCATTCAGAGGGACCCAGAAAGAAACTCGGCAAGAGCGAAATAGCAGGTGACAGAAAAGTGCCAGGCGTGATGTAGCAGGCAGGGGGGAAGCCGGAGCGCTCTTTCTTTTCCTTTTTATTGCATCAGTTCTCATTCTATTTGACATTTAAAATGCACTGTAAAAGCAATAGTTAGAAAGAACAGCAAAATAGAAATTGTGTGCTTTCAAGGGAAACCGGGACTCTGTCTTTTTCTCTGCTGTCCTCCGACGAATGGGATGTTGACTCTCCCAGCAAGATGGGGAAAAATGATGTTTGCCTGTGTCTGTTCAACAAATGGCGCCAGCTGAAATCATTACCAGCCAGAAGCCGTGTGCATTCCACGGATCTCTTACACTAAAACACTCAGCCCTGACAGGCCTCGGCAGGTGAAAGTCCTCCTTTCTCTCTCCAATGGAGAAACTGCATTGTGCAATGCTCTCGCTCCATTAAAGGAGAGCAATTACTGTAACTAGGACACATTGATGCTAATTCTATCAGCTGTACCTCTCGTTTGGACTGGAGAAATATACTCGATGAGGCGATGCTGTACTGGAGCCAGCATGCTGTCACCGGACGGGGGTGTAATGTGATGAGGTACCCGGCGTCCGGCCGCGTGGTAAATGTGACATTGACTGCTGGCATGAGTGAGAAAGAGCAAGATTGAGCGCAGAAGGTTTTACGGTCGGGAGTTTGATGGCGTCACGTCAGCGAGGTTTAGTGTCGTCTGAAATATATATTGCATTAGAGATGGTCTGATCCTAATTTATAACAGAGCCTGGTCAATGTCATATAGAGTTTATTTCCTAACAGTGTGCTTTAAACGGCTTGTTTAATGGTGCATTTATTTGCAATGATGCATGCAATGCAAATGCAATGACTTTTAATTTTGGTCTCTGCCTGTTTGACGTAAATATGACCGTGCCATTGACTCTTACAATATGGATATCTTACAATACCTTCTTTTTTATTATTATTGACCCATTTAGTAAAGTTGTATTGCTCAAAGGTTCCTCTGTCAGATCTCCTTAATGGAGATTACAGTTTTGTAAAATGTAAGTATCAACTCGCAAATGTTTCTCCTAAAATAACTCAAATATGTCAGTTGAATAAGAGTCAAATGAATATGGATAACATGGCTCTGACAATTTGGAGTGAATTTGTTTTTCTGGATCTTATTTACAAAATTTTGATCCATTTGTTTATGTCTCAGTGTTTGAAATACAAAAGTGTGCCTGTGTGAGTTGGAGTGTATAGTAAGGAAAAGATGGTTATACTTTATTTTGAGTCCACTTTAGACATTCTACTAACTACAAGTAACTTTGCAACTACATGTCAACTAGCAATCATTAGAGTATTAGTACTGTTAGGGTTCAGGTTAGTAGAATAGGTTGACATGTTGTTGCAATGATACTGACAGTCAGTTGAATGTCTATTGAAAATGAAATGCTAGCAGATATTATTCAGACAATCTACTAATACTCTAATGGCTGCTATTGACATATAGTTGCAAAGTTACTTGTAGTTAGTAGAATGGGACCATCGAAAAATGAAGAACTGTCAACTGATAGCTGACTTTACTACTGTATATTAACACTATATGTGCCAGAGAAACAAACACGCAGCCATCTTTACCGAGGTCCTGACTCTCTGTGGTCATTAAAAATCCCATGGCATTTCTCGTAAAGACTAGGGGTGTAACCCCGGTGTCCTGGCCACATTCCACCATTGGCACTTACCAATCATGGCCTCCTAATAATCCCCTTACATTGAATTGGCTCTATCACTCTCTCTCCTCTTTCCACCTATATCTGGTGTGTGGTGAGCGCACTGGCGCCGTTGTACTGTGGCTGCCGTCGCATCATCCAAGTGGATGCTGCACACTGGTGGTGGTTGAGGAGAGATCCCCTGATATGATTGTAAAGCGCTTTGGGTGTACAGTAGTACATATGAAAGCGCTATATAAATGCCCGATTCTATTCTATTCTATTCGATTCTATCTTTAGAATATTGTCTTTAAACTTCTGTTTTTGCGGTTGCTCTGTATATTTCCATAGCATTGCTGTCGAAGAGTAATTATCTGGTGAAGTGAATTTACTTATTGTAGAGTAAACAAAAGTTATCATGAGCATTGTAATGTTTTAAGCGGATGTCGTAATAAATGTCAGTAGACCAGGACAATTTAAACAAGCGGTTCATTCATTCATAAATCCGTAAGATCTTACCTTCATGCTGTGGAAACACAAACCGGAAGACTGAAAGGGGGCGGAGCTACAGAAGATCTATAAGATAAATATTTCACAACAGCTTGACAGTTCCTGTGTTGCAGTATTAACACCAAACAGTCGGGGCAGCAGCCCCTCTCTCTCTCTCTCTCTCTCTCTCTCTCTCTCTCTCTCTCTCTCTCTCCTCTCATCTCTCTCTCTCTCTCTCTCTCTCTCTCTCTCTCTCTCCCTCTCTCCCTCTCCCTCTCCCTCTCCCTCTCTCTCTCTCTCTCTCTCTCTCTCTCTCTCTCTCCCTCTCCCTCTCCCTCTCTCTCTCTCTCTCTCTCTCTCTCTCTCTCTCTCTCTCTCTCTCTCTCTCTCTCTCTCTCTCTCTCTCTCTCCCTGCTTTCTCAGAGTAATTGGTCCATAACCCCTCTTTTCACACATATCCCCAGCATAGCAGGATAGCAGACATAGCAGAGAGCGCTCCACTGACACACGCACATACCCACACTCATACACACGCACACATACCCACACTCAAACACACGCACACACCCACACTCATACACATGCACATACCCACACTCAAACACACACACCCACACACACACACACCCACACCCACACTCATACACACGCACATACCCACACTCAAACACACACACCCACACACACACACCCACACTCAAAATCAGACACTTCCCTTCGCCAAAAATAGTATTCCAATGAGGATTTTCAGCGTGATCCTGCACTGGATGTGATGGAGTGTGAGCCAAAGCGCTCCGTCTCTCATTCTTGCCGTCTTCTATTTACTCTCGCTCACAGCATACCGTGATTTCCATCATTCATACTCGCTTTTTCTCTCCTCTGCCACCCTCCTTCCCAATTTAGCCAACATCCCGTCTCCTGTGCATCACCTCTCTCGCACAGTTCACTTTCTCTTTCTTTACCTTTTGACGTGTATTAAAGTCTCCTGCTGAGCAAGGTCAGGCGGGAGAGAGATCCGTGCCCTGGCCTGGACGCCCGGATCGTGTTAGGGCTGTTCGGCTAATTGGATTCAGGCAAAGCAGTTATGAGAATTGATTGAACCCACGACTCCACGCTCACTGAATTTACGCCTCCCACTGGATTCTTTCATGCTGCTTTCTCATCGCCTCTGCAACAAGGACATTCGTAGTGATAATTGTGTGATTGTGTCATGTCCAGTACACATAAAATATATATAAATGCTAGAAGGGTCAGTGGTGATCCAGCGATGAGGGTTTTATGTGTGACATGAAAGGACAACTTCAAGCCCAGTACCGAATTAACAAGCTCCAATATAAGCAGGTTGGTTTCTTGTGGTCAGCAAGTTCAAGGTGTTTTGGAACATGTCAGACCTTTACTACTGTAAAAAAAAAGTGTAATTTTACAGGTAATTGTCTGTATTTTTTTACAGAATTTTACCGTTTTGTCATTATACAGCAAATATCTGTAAAATAAAAGGCATTTGCTGTAATTTAAAGGTCCACTGTTAAATTTACAGGTAATTGCTTGTATTTTGGTTTTACAGCAATTTTACGTTTTTTAAAAGGAACTTGTCTGTATATTTACAGAGTTATGTGTAATTTTACAGAAATTATTAAGTAATATTTACAGATTTTTTCTGTGAAATTAGAAAACAAAGAAAAGAAGGTATAACTGCGGAAATCAGCATCTATTCAATATGTTTTCCTTACAGATTATTAAGCATGTGGGGGTTAAAGTGAGTTTTTTTTAAGGTTAAATAATAGTATTTGTACTTACAGTACCCTACATAGGCTACAGTAGGCCTGTATTGAATTATTTTTTATTTCACATTTTATTTTATACTCATTTTGATCATTATTTCATTGTCTTATTCTCCCATAATTTCATGTATATTTTATGAATATTTTTCCAAATCTCCGTTGCTTCACATTCAGGGCTTTGTGTGTGTGTGTGTGTGTGTGTGTGTGTGTGTGTGAGTGAGTGCGCGCGCGCGATGACGCAGATTCAAATTCATTTCCGCTGTTTACTCCCGCCCACAACGGTTAACGTTAGCTGATCAGTCGAGTTTGGGCAAGCGGGAGATTTGAATTCAGTCTACTCTCGTGAAGTGGATTGTGAGATCAACAGTGGTTCAAAACAATCGTATTCGTCAAGAGCAGCCGTGAGCAGGATCTCTGTTGTCAGTCAGTCTGTTGGATTCTTCGGAGATAACGCCCTTTTCAGTGAGCCTTGTTCGTCACAGCGGACATCATGCCAACCGATCACCGGCTGAGGTAAGAGTCTCAACGTTACATGTGAACGATATTTTATATTACATTTGTTTTGTGTTACGTTTACAGTTTTCAAGCTAAAGTTAGCATTCTTAAATTATGTTCAGTTAACTGGCGAGAGCTGGAGGGCAAAACACTGAAAATGTAGCATGCGTCTTTACATTTTCCATCTGTTTTAAGAAAGATCAGTTGAACCCACACCTCAAAAGACCTAAAACGAGCTTTCGTAGACTTGTTATACATATCAAAGTCCGTTTAATTGTGTATAAAATCTTTGTTAATACGCGATAGTATCTGTCAGTAAATCAATCTCATAAATGGCGGGACATTTTGAAACACCGTCTGGAAGCTGAAAACTCTTCTCTTAAAAAATATCCTTGGTTTTAATTATAGTAACCACGTTTTTGGCGGATTTTTATTACCATTTTTAATAACCACAGTTATACTACAAATAGGCCTTCCATGTTTGTTTTTTCTTTGTGGTTAAACCATAGTTAATTTTCGTAAGGGTTAACGTGGCTATCAAGACCGTTAAGAAAACGAATTCATACTGTACTTGATGATACTAGATGTGATTAGAATATGAACACAACATGATAAATTGCATATTCTTGCTGCATCTGCTTGCCAACACGTAGCTATAGAATGCATACATATGTATATATGAGGCTTATAAAATAAAAGTTGATAAAATGTTTGTGTTCTGATGAAGAAATTAACGTATCTACATTTTGGATGGCCTGGGGTCATCATAGAAGCCTTTTTCATAGGATACTTTTGATCATTGGTTATGAAAATTGCATTGATCCAGATGAACAGACAGTTACACCCCTAGGTGTCTCAGCTCAAAACATCACTGTTAGCCTTTCCTGCTCAGCTTCCAGATCATAGTCAGTTGAGGTTTTGCATTGTCCAAGTGGAACATATTCTGACATGTGTAAATACTGAGTTGTTAAAAAATATATTTTTTTGTGATTTCAGGTCAAGTGGAAAGCAGAATGATCATGGCAAACAAGGTATGGGAAGAAGTAATTTAAAATATCGTAATGGCCGAGTCTTCTGATTACATATAATTGCACTAAAAGTGCAGAAAATTTGTTTTATACTGTATTTTCCCATGTGAATATTCGTTTGATCCTTGTGAGGCCACTGTAGCTGCACAAGGTTTGGTTTTGCTACAGTAAGACCACGATTGTGTTAGATTCCACCCATGACCCATCTATTTATTTATTTATGTATTTATTATTTTTTTTATTTTTTTGTAGTGTAACTAGGCTCTGTCATTTAGAAACATGACTTTTCCTACCACTTAATGACACATATCTCTACCTTTCATTCCAGCCAGAGGATCTGACGGTTGCTGTTCACATCTCAGCCTACCTGATGGAAAATTCTTGCTGGATGAATGACCTTCACCTTCAACTCAACCTTGCCAAGACAGAACTGCTTATGGTTTCAGCCAAACCATCCTTGCTGCGATCCTGCTGATTTGCCTTATACAACATCAGAAAGATCCGGCCCTTCCTATCGGAGCCACACAACTCCTTGTCTAAGCTCTTGTTCTATCCAGACTGGACTATTGTAATGCTCTCCTGGCAGGCCTTCCAGCATCAGTCAAACCTCTGCAACTGATCCAGATGCTGCAGCAAGACCTAAACTCACTGCTTCAGATCTATGTGTCTCCAGAAGCTTGTGTTCTGCAAGTGAACGGCGCCTTGTGGTGCCATCATCCCAAAGAGACACAAAATCACTTTCACTGACCTTTACCTGGACTGTTCCCTGCTGGTGGAATGACCGGCGCAACTCAACACATTTTCAAGAAACTGCTAAAGATCCATCTTTTCATAAACACTTGACCCAATAATACTAAATCTTTGTTTTAATAAAAAAAAAAAAAAAAGTGCACTGTGCTACACTAACTGGGACTTGTCACTGCACTTGTTGCTTCTATTGTTCTCTTAATTTTAAGTCACTTTGGATAAAATGTAATTGTAAATGTTTGAAATAAGTTATATTAGAGTATAAAGGTATACGCAATTGTCTTTTAATGTGGATATTTTTACATGTTCTAAATGATATACTAAGCCTGAATTTCATATCATTCACGTATCTTGATGTTCAGTGTTTGTTTAATGAGTAATACTGTAAATGTGCTGGTATTCCGTACTTGTACGTTTAGTTAATTTAAATTGACTGTACATTTGCTATTATTAAGTACTTAATTAGAGATTGGTCAAAGTTGTGAAACTGGATCTGCAAAAATTAAAACCGTAAATATACAAACTTTGTATTTGAATTCATGTATTGCGTTTTTATACATAACTTCATAGTTATTTTACACAGAAAAACTATATATTAAAAGATAATTACTGTAGATAGACAGAGCATTATTATAAAATAACTTTATAAAACCCTAAATTTACAGTTTAACCTTAAAGTTAAATGTTCTTTTTATGTAATTTGACATCATTTATCCGTTTTTCCACGGTTTAATAAGCCATTATCAACAGTAATGTACTGTAATTTAATTAATTTTGACCGTAAAGTCAATTCTGTATTTTTACGGTTTTTGCCTGTAATTTTGTGAAATGGTTATTTGCTGTAATTTAACGGAATCCGTCTGGAAACTTTGCTGCCAGAGATTTACCGTTTTTTTACGGGATTGTTTTTTACAGTGTAGATTAACCACCTCAGCCTCAGACGTCACGCCCACCGACTGTTGGCTGAACGTCTGTTGAACTTGGCACACTTAACTGGAAACACTTCAGTATTTGGGAGGTCGTCATCTGATTGGTTAAATTCTGCAGGATGTCCGGGAGACGTGTAGCCTGGAAATCCAGACCTAAACCTGAAAGATTAATGGTCTGGCATCGACTAATGAAAATCGGCCAGCTCGAGGGGCGGCACCAAGCATGCATTTGAAGATCTCACTGCATGCAATTGGATAACACTACGACCAATCACAATAAGCCCCATACCTTAGCTACCAGCGGAGCTAACTGGTAGATTAGACTCTCTCCGTATCTGGTCGGCAAAACAGCAAAAACGCCCTTCTTGCAAATGAACGATTTGAGTGGCGTCTCTGTTCCTCTTTTAGATAAAAAGCCAAGTCTAACTCGTTCATTGTAGCGGCCAAAGCAGTTTCAAACAACTGGTGTTCATCCATAGCCATCTTGCAATGTTTACTAATGACTTCGACGTCGCAGCGCTGTCGTCATCTCGCCTCTGGCCCGCCTATATCAGATAACCCGCTTTGATTGGTGCAGCTCGGATACAAGGGCATATTTAATGAGCATCATTACTCGACGCCAGAGTCACTCGCTGAGCAAATTCAACTTGTGCTCTCGCGAGAACTCTGGATTTCCAGGGTTGGAGATGTGTGTGTTGCGTTCTGTAATGGTCTGCCTGGAAACAAAGCCAACTAAACGCTGGATTTTCAAAAGTATGTAAAGTTCGAGGCCCCATTGTTGCAGTGAACTTGCACAATGTTCTTGAATGAATCATTTACTGGATGCACGCCGGTCTGTTATCGTAGGGACATCGCCTTTACATTCTCACGCCCCTAAACATGATACAGAGCAAAACCAACTGTGATTGGTTGCCTTGCATGTCAGTCAGACGGCCTCTGTGCGGTCCTTAGCCAATGAAAGCTGCGATGGTCAGTCTGAAGGTCTACCCAGTCCACTCAGGTTGACCAGTATGGTTCGTAATATTTAGCAAACTACAAAAATAAGCGTCCACTTTTTTTAAACTGTATGTTATAATACCTAAGTTTGCTTGTAGCATTTGTAGCAAATGACTGATTTTATTTTTTAGTGTTTTATTTTTAATCTTTTTTTTTTTTTTTTGCTTAGAACAAGGAGCGAAGCAATTATCTGCAAACAAGTCTTAATAATTGGGATTGAGGATGTAGATACTTTTGCTCAAAAACAAGACAAAAGTACTGATTGAGAAAATTATTTTTGGCAGTTTAGCAATAGCTATGGACACCAACTATCTACAAAATCTCAGTCCTAAGTGAGCTTCCGGTATAGTATTCTCCCGCAGCAAACTAGTACCAAGCCTTTTCTGTCATATTTCCAGTAACTGTCAATCACAAATAACTATATGATATTATGATATAGAATATACTAAACATAGCATTTTAGAATATTATGGCCTGGTTTCACAGACAGGGCTTAGATTTAGGCATATTAGGCCTTAGTTGAATTAGGACATTTAAGTAGCTTTAATAAACGTGCCTTAGAAAAAAACATTACTGGTGTGAATCTTGAGACAAAACAAGTGCACTGTCATATTTTAAGATACACCAGTGTAAGTTGCTTTCAGTCAAAACAGCTCCAACATGTATTTTAGTCTGGGACTAGCTTAAGCCTTGTCTGTGAAACCAGCCATTTTTATAGTTTGGCTGACAATGAAAGACTGCTCTCACTTTTTTCGGAGGTCATTCATAACAACAGAGGCCATGAATGGATTTGGCCACATGATCACAGACATCAAGCCGCTGGCACAGCAGTCAGGAGCAAATCTCAGTGGTAGAGGACTGAAATATGTGGTTGTATCAGTTAAACTACATGTGTAATTAGACATTGTTAAAAAGATGTCGTTTGTCATGATTTCCCATGTGTTTTGTGTCTTCTGTGTTTTTTTTTTAAGTGTATTTTCTGTTCTGTTTGTTGTACTGTTTCTCCTCTTGTGTTTAGGTCCTGTTTACCTTTGTTTTCATAGCTGCCTTTTTTATTTCCATAGTACTCTTGTTAGTCTTCATAGTGATTAATTACCCACACCTGTTCTTTGTTAGCCTCTTGTTATCCTGTGCATATGCCTTTGTGTTTCAGTTGTCTTTTATCTTTCTGTTTCAAAACAGTTATGATGCCGTTTACTGAAATCACATGACTTTGGCAGTTTGATACGTGCTCTGAACCACTGATTTGAAACCAAAGATTTGTAAAGGTTTCAAAGCGTCATGAAGCAGTGTTTCGAAAGCGCCCATCACTAGGTGTCACATGGCCCACTTTTATTCCCTGCAAGCACACTTAGCATGCATTGATGACCACAGAAACAAATGCAGATGAGAGATGATGTGAACTCTTCAGTGGATACAGCCATATTTTGTTCCCTACCTACTGTGCAAAAGACCACTGCTTTTGCCCCCTGAAAATGTTTTCCTCTCCCATTTCCCATTTATCTATCCATCAATCTGCTTAACTCTCTCTCCCGGAGTCCCAGACTCAGTGTGTGTTCGGAGAGGGTTGCTTTTATAGAGTGCAGGTCACACTGTGAAATTCTCAGTTCGTCGTGCCTCGACGTTTGATGCCCGTCCTTTGTCCTCAGGCCTCGACCATCATCTTTATGACACTGATAAAATGTGATGTGAACATAAAGGCTCTAAAGTGGTGGAGGTGAAATAATTTTGAAATAAGAGCTGGTTCGCTCGCTTTCTTCTTCCTCTATCAGCGGCACAGTATTTCTCTCTTAAAATGTAAGAAACATGCAATCTTTCTATTGAAGAGTCATTCTCAAAGTATAGACACACACATGTGTTTTGACTTCGCAGTAATGAAAAAGATTGCAAGAGGCCATTATTAAAGGCAGCATTAGTTAAAAGCATGTTTGTCACTGTTTTATGTCATTGAAAAAAATCAATGTTGTCCAAGTTGTCCTGATTATTAGTTATAATGTCAAGATTTGAATAAATGTCATCAGCTTTAAAGGAAGAATTTGAACTGAACTGAATTCAATGCTTTACTTTTAACTATTTCCCTGCCATTGAGTTTTTCCGGCAAGCAATCCCTGTTTTCACAGTTATTTCAACATTCAAGTGTTGGTAAAAAAAAAAAAAACTAATTCAATCTAGAATATATATTTTTTAAAGCAGAGGCTCTGCTCTTTCTTTTGATGCATTGTATGTTCACATATTCACACAACAAAATATTCAAAATATATGAAAGTTTTGTGCAAATGATCAAAAATGTTGGTGCTGGATGGCAACCTTTTTAGAAAACACTGGCGGGAAAGAGTTGAGAATCATCTAGAATTCATCCATTCAACCATCATGAATGGTATGTTTTGTTTGCACTGGTCAGTTTTAAGGGTGGACCTTCATGGTTAGGTTTCACCTACAAATCGTATGATCGTACTAATCTAAAACTCAACAATACTTACCAATTATCATGAGATCGAGTTGCACGACGTACTGTCAGAATTGGACAGTGATTCTTGACTGCAAAAATGAAAAATTTAAATCATTTTCCAAAAATGAACTCGCCCTCACGTTGTTTCAAACAATATATGGCTGTCATTCTTATATGCAAAATAATAATAAAACGTTTTTGTCCATACAATTAAATTCAGTGGGGTCCAAAAAACATTGCACTTCATTGACTTTTGAAAAAAAGAAAACACTCGTTTTGTGTTGAATTTTTATTTTTTGTTAACTTATCGCTCTAACCTCTTTGGTTCTAAAATCAGAACCAGAACCATCTTTTCACTAATGTTTCAATGTCCTTATTCTCTCTCTGTCCATCTATAGCTAAGTTTCCATCAAGTTCGGTAAAAAAAACTCATGCGAATAAAGCTGGTGAAAGTGTGTTTCCATCCAACGGTTTTAAAGCGAATAAAAACCTGTGTGTAATGACGTCACATGCTGTTTTGCGATCACATTGGTATATCGAATTGATTTGAGACATTTTAAGATGTTTCCATTCATTTTCGCACTGAATCGCACAACATTCAAGCAAACATTTGCGAACAAAGTTTTGCTAGACAAAATGGATCGTGCCATCTACCAACAAATGATCAATATTGCACAAGTTGTAATAGTGCTTATGTGCCAGCTGATAGCGATATATCAAGCTATAATAAGAAAACAACAACGCTATCAACACATTGCTATGGTGATGCAGATGTACGTAAATGCCAGACGATATTCGGCAAATAACGTTTCCATCAGCGTTTATCGCATAAGCCGTATATCGATCAAGATAAAATCCGATGAGACCGAACGCATTTCATTTGAGTCGATATTCATGAAATTCAATCGAATTTTACTGTTTCCATAAGGCATTTTTCATTCGATATCACTTGAATTCGGATAAAAACGTGTGGATGGAAACCGCTTATGTGTCCCAGTCCACCACTGCCACCTTGACACTGGCCTTCATTCAGCTTGACTTTTCTTCCCCCTGTCCTTTCCATTCAACCAGAAGATATTTTCAAATCAATCCTCGCTTGTGCATTTTCACATCGTACATTGCGGGGATCAAGGGACGGGAACAATATCGTGTGGTGGAACTTCACGAGCACTTAAAGTGAGTGTCATGTTGGAGAACGCAGCTCTTCATTTTCACTGGAGTGTCCCACTTGAGATTTACGTCGGCGACTCCAGAAGCCTCGAGTCATCCAGCATTCAAGAGTCTGCCTCTCTCTTTATTTCGAAGGAATCATTATTGATGAAGCCATGCATGCATGTTCTGCTATTGGATTTGTACTGATGGTCTGCCACAGGAGATTGGTTTTGCATGTGCTGGATCATTACAGCTTCGAACATCAGACACGCTTAGAGATGCAAGCTCAGGATGAAGATTTGTAAAATGGGAATTGGCCTAATTTTGCTATGCATGAGTTGGTTTGTGTTTCTCCGAACTTCTACAAGTAGTTTCTGTGGTCCCGTAGGGTGATATTTTCCTGGCTAATGTAGACAGCTCTACTGACAGATCCTCTTGCTTTTTCATGGAGAGCATGAACAGGAAATGTCAAATAAAAAAATCCATCAAGGTTTACACGAAATGTTCATTTTATGGTGTAACTTTGAATGGCACAAATTGCTTTGATGATGTTCCACGTTAGTGCGTTCATACATACATCAAAGTTTCCCAGGGTACTGCTTTTTTCATTTATGATGCTGATAATATAAAGAAGGCTTCGGGGCATGCTTGTTTTCAAGGCCTCGGCTCGTCTTTTGAAGATTATAAACTTTTGCCAAATGTTCTGCAAGCGGACTGGATCACTCCAGGAGGTCAATATATACGCTGGTTTATCTGACAGAGCATCTCTCATGAACACCCACCGCTACAAACACCTGGTTGGTCGGGTTGCAAACTATAGATTGATTTCATTGAAATGATCACAGAGTCACAGAGTTGTTTTTCTCGATTTTATCTGTTGTTTGGTCGAGGGCTTTATTCATGACCGTTAAGAAAGATCTGACCTAAATCTTTTAATGTTTTGCCTAGATTATTGCGCTTTGGACTATATGCTGCTGTTTGAGTAATGTACAACTCCGATGAGGTCTGGATATCCTTGATAACTTATGAAAAGTTGTAATATTTATTTAATGTTTTAAAGTAAGATTCAGTTTCTAGCTATTTCTTTCTTATAGCTGCATATCTTGAGTGTGCTCTGTGTTTGTCTTGAGTTTTGGACGGTTCCCTTTTTTTGCAGTTGATATTTTCTCTTTTAGTATTTGATTCTTATTTACACAACAGATTAACATAATGTTCTCAAAGTTATGAACAAACATTCTTCCAGTATCTTTAACAGAACGCCTGTTCGGAGTTAATGGTCTTTATACATCAGCACACAAATTGTATTTACACACTGTCCATGAAACTTTTTAAATGGATGGATAAATGCATCTAACATTTTTGTTTCAGAATGTTCAGAAAGTACCATTCCCATTATGTTTGGTTCCTTAATTCCTTAAAAAATGATGCTTTGAACATTCTGAGAACATTCCGAAATAACATTCTCATAACTTAATGGGAATGTTGGCAAAATGTTCTTAGAACATATTTTGGTTCGCTGGGTCAAAATAAAGATGTCATTGCAGATCTAAATTCACCCAGTGGACGTACTGAGTTTGATCGGTTGTATTTGATTACTGGTCTCTCTCTTGCTAGAGTTTCATTTGGGAGTATTCTAAATACATCTGATCTCTCCGTTGGCAGTAGTTTGATATCAGTCGCTGGAATCAAGCAGTAAACGCAAAGGCGACACTGGATTCCTGACTCAAACGGCACATAATTCACCCGTCAAAATATACTAACCAGATCCAACCTCAACACAGAGGCACTTTCCATTCTGTTCCTCCATTATGTTCGCTTACCTCTCTCTTTCTCTTTCTCTTTATTCTGTTGTCTGGGTCTTTCTAGAATTTAATGCAAAATGAAAGGCCTGCTTGTGTGTGAACAGAAAGAGCAAGAGCGAAAGAGTGGAAGAGCTCTGACTCTAATGGAAACCCAGTTGGGAGCTCAGTGTTTCATCTTTATACCAACTAAAATCGAAAACACGACGTATATACAGCACTGTGATCGATACAAGCTTTAGTTAACAAAGAAAACAGGCTGCAGATCTCTATCTCGTTCGAACAAACCGCAGGTGTAACATTAATACTTGAGCTTCTGTTTACCTGCAAGTTCAATGTTCCCGGTGTTTTGCACAATAACTCATCCAGCTGTGCACAAACATTCGGACGCTTGATATTCGCTTTTGTGCCAAATGGTCATGAAAAACTAAACACATTTATCTGAGAAGATAGCATTGGTTGTTTTTAATTGTAAGAGAAAATTAAGTATTTTGGGGATTATGCACGAGTTTGCTTTATGGAAAGTTGGGACTGTTGTTTGTTTGAGGTAAATCCTTTAATAACATCTCAAAAGTTATTAAAAATGAAAAATTTTGCAAATTCAAATGGCTCTGTATTTATTTGTGCATTCAATTACAGATATACAGATCTGTTTATTTGTCTTACATTAACAGTAGAGCGTGACGCCAGGCTGCATAAACTCAAAGCAACGTAAGCTGCTTTGGATAAAAGCATCTGCATAAATGTATTGTAAGCTCATAAAACCATGTATAATATATTAGTGCACTTTGCTGCATGCAGTAGTGAACTGCAGAGTGTGTTTGATTATTTTAACTCCATTAAAGATAAATAAAACTAAGTGTATCAGACAGAAACCCTCCCCCCTCTGTTCCCACATTTTTAAGGAATCTGTGCCAAAATAGTTTATTTATCTGTAATGTTGCTAATATACGGTATAACACTTGTTTTCAGAGAATATATGCATATGTTTTGTGTGTTTACTATGCATTTACCCCACTAGAACATATTTATAAATCAACAAATATTTTTTGAGGTTTTAAAGGGATAGTTTGCCCAAAAACATTAATGAAAATTGTTTACTTACTTTTATCTCCTTACAAACCTGTTTGATTTTCTTTATGCTTTACAACATGATAGTCACCAAAAAAATAAAAAAAAGTTTATTTATTTTTTTATGTTTGACAGAAGAAACAAAGTAATTTATGTAAGAAAATAAGAAAGAGAGTCTCTTTAAACCAAGCAAATGGGCTAAGAAAAAAATGGAAACAGAAAAATAAAAGACAAAATACTAATAAAAAAAGATATTTAACATGTTGGCATCATCCAAGCTTTTACTAAGTGAAAAGTAATATGTTCTGATTAGCTGCACAGCCTTTGACGTCAGAACATGACATTGGAATCATTTTCACCTCCCTTTTAAAAGCCTATTTATGTTTCTGTCCTACATGATAATGCAGTTAGGTGTGTTTAGTCATTGGTACTTGCGTTGTTGTTTTGAGTTGCACCAGTTGAGAGCCGCGGATCTAGAGAGTCATTATACTTTCAGAGCTTTGATAAAGAGCAAACCAGTGAGTCTGTGTTAGACCTTTCCTTGTGTTTGATGACTTAATTAGTCATTTAAAAAAGTGATCTCTGCTAGAGGTTGTTGTATAAAAGGGTTTGGAGTGTTTGCATGTTTATTATAATGCACTGTGATTTAATCAGTGGTGTGGGTTTGTGGTCAGATGCAACTTTCAAACTGTAACTTGTTGTTCTGAAACTGTAAATGCTGTTTGATATACAGTAGCAGTCGCTCTCAATTTCTTTCTCTCATCCGTCTCTCGCTATTTCTCCTTCTCCTCCCCATATGGCTTCATTTGTCTCTCTCAGGGCTTGTAACTGTTGACCGGACAGCTTCAGCGTCTCAGGTCACAGATCCCGCAAACTCCCGTCTGACTTTGGCCTGATTTGCATGTGATCCGGATCTCAGCTAAAGAGGCTGTCGTCGTGCCAATCAAACACGCATTTCCCTTCACATGTGTTAGAAAAGAATGAGAAAGCTTGGGAAAATGGCTGACATCATCAAAGATAAGGGGTCTTTCCATCACATTTACACATTACAAGCTCATTAGCGGCAAATGAAACGTTCAGAGGATCCAGATGACATGACGTGATACAGCGTGAACTGGACCGCTGAGATTATGGGTCATTTCAATAGTGTTTTTTGACTCTGCATGAATTCTAATCACATGACAGCCCACTAAGACAGTCTGAAGAGACCAATCATTTGTTTCGTCTTTAGTGAGTTTATCTATAACAGATTATACCATTAAAATGTAAATATGGTGTCGTTACGTGTTCAGTTATATAAATCACAGAAGAATGCTTGAGAAGTTAGATCGTTAACAACATGTTTGGGTCGAGATCTGACACACACTTGCTGTAAAAGCGTAGACAGCAGGCGTTTGGACTGGAGAAGAGCTGACGCCGATCGTACACTCGCATTCCTTCGCTCAGGTTGCCAGATTGGACTTATTTATCAAGCGTTTCGCTTTTATTAGAATGGAAAGATTTTATATGAAACGAATGCTTGATGTCATGCCTGAGAACTTCAGCAATGCCATGAACGAGTGTGTGTGTGTGTGTAAGGTGACGCTTCTCAGCTCAGTAGCTGCGTCTGATGAAAGTTTGGCATTTTCTTAGATGTGACTCATTTGCAATCTGCAGATCTAATGACGGGGAAGAAAACCAGGGATGTTTGAAGGAAATATGAAAAAGTATATTTGTTCAAACGACCAGAAAAGAATCCAGTTATATAACCGAAACTTATAGTTACGTGCGTATTTGTTTTAAATGCTTACATCTGAACATTATAAAATCTTGAATATTTAACCCAACACAATAGTCGGTGCTGGTAGTACATCCTTGAAATTAAATTGTATGTCCTGCTCTTTACTTTTATGACTGCAATTCAGTAACTCTACACAATTAAATATGCACGTACAAGAGAGCGTTTCTTCATTTTTATTCAAAGGTCAGGAGGTCAGACGCTGAAAACGAAGTGATTGTTGAAGGTTTCTCGTCTCCTCAGCTCCAGTCCCTGAGGTGCTCAAAGGGGATTTTGCTTCAGCTTTTGAATTTCAAGGCTTACACAACTGCAGTCAAGCAGTGCAGATCTGCCAGTGTGACCCAGCAGCTCCCATTGGCTTTAATCAAAGCATATTTCCTTGGAAAAAAAAAAAAAGAATAATACCCGTCAATAGGGAATATTCAAATGCACAACATTTCCCTTCACTGCCTGTCACAGATTTCTCTCATACCACGTCTAAACATTTGCTCTGCTTTTGGATTGACTTTCTATCTATCCTTGGATTGTTCCTTTGCTAATGTGAACGGTTTTTCTATCTGTGTCATGAATGTCTTTATTCTAAATGTTATTCTGTTATGCACATTGATCAGAACATCATTAACCCTTAAATGTGTACATAAATACCTCAAGAAAACACATTCATTTTCCAACATACAGTAGTAGAATTTAAAGCATACAATGATTCTTAAAAAAAAAAAAAAATCCTTCAAAGTGTAGTTTACTACATCAGAAAAAAGCGAAACATATGGGGCTGATTATGTGATGTAAACATCAAATTCTATTAGTTTACAAATCATGCACTATGGTAAAAGTGTATTGAGCTCATAACATACAACTATTCAAGGAACCACATGAAAATGTGTCTATTAATCAATAATCTGCACATAATCATAATTTGTGGAGTTTTGCAAATATATGTATATTTTCCAATAAGCCTAAGTGTGTTTTGCAGACGTTGAGATTTATAACCAATCACAGACATGTCAGTCATGCACATAAATGTAATATCCAATCAAAGCATAACATCTGCTCCTTAATGAGTGATTTATAAGCAATCTGATCCACACATCTGCGTCTTCACTTCAGTCGGCGATGGCACGTGAAATTGAGATGCTGACGGAACATCACCTGACCCTGAGAAAAATGAAGCATTGGTAATTTTGGAATTATTTTGGATTTGATAGATGTCGTGCCGCTCGCTTGCAGTGCAGTCGGTTTAACAGCCATTAAAGCGAGGTGTAAATGAGATATTTACTCTGCAGAGACAGCTATGTGGATTTTAAGGGGAGCATTTGCAAGTCCAGAACTCGGTGAACTCGCGCTGAACTTCAGGGCTCAAACTGTGCAAACTTGCAGTGACAGAATCAGTGATTTTAATGGTTGCGAGCGCGCTAGTATATCGTCGCGTTACTCAGTTTCTGGGCATAATTAGAATTGTGTTTTTCATGCGGCCCAGAGGGCCAATGTGAAGGTCACTGTTTAGATGCTGTCTTGTTTTACTCATTGTTTAATTAGAGCTTTCAAACGATTAAAACTTTTAATCGGATTAATTACATGAGACCACAATTCATCAATCAAATTAATCACAAATAATCACATATATCAATATTTGCAGCTGAAACCCCTCTAATTAAAGATAATCCGACTGCATTATTGAGGTAGACGAGTAAATCTTTGAATATGCAATACAAATTCAGTGTTTTAATTTCCATAACATGTCTCTTGCTCTTACCAAGGCTGCATTTATTTGATTAAAATTGAGGAAAAAACGTTAATATTGTGAAATATTATTACAATTTAAAATAGCTGTTTTCTGTGTGAATATATAGTAAAGTGTAATTTATTCCTGTGATCAAAGCTGGATTTTCAGCATCATTACTCCAGTCTTCAGTGTCACATGATCCTTCAGAAATCATTCTAATATGATGAATTGATGATTAAGAAAATAGTTATGATTATTATCAATGTTGAAAATACTTGAGCTTCATATTTCTGTGGAAACAGTGATACATTTTATTTTTCAGGATTCTTTGATGAATAGAAAATTCAAAAGAACTTTTATTTGAAAAGGAAACTTTTATAACTTTACAAATGCATTTTCTGTTCAATTTGATTTGTGCTTGATGAATAAAAGTAATAAAAAAATATTACCTTCCCCAAACTTTTAAAGAGAGTTTAAAACAATTTTATTTTGGTCACATTTTAGTGTCCAATTCTCACTTTTAACTACAACTTTTGCCTCAATAAACTCCTTAGCTTATTAGTTAGTAAGGTTGTTAAATTTAGGTATTGTCTGGATTAAGGGATGTAGAATATGGCCATGCAGAATAAGCCATTAATATGTGCTAATAAACAGTAAATATCCTAGTAATATGCATGATAATACACAACTATAGTTAATTGTGAGGATTGAACCCTAAACTAAAGTGTTACCCTTTATTTTTTATGCCTGCGTTCAATTCCATTCTACTCCATCTAGATTTTTTTTTTAATTCCCTAAAATTTACATTTGCGTCAGGAGAACATGATTAATTGCATTAATTTTTAATAAATAATTAATAACACTAAATTAACATGTTAAATGTACAGCCCTAATTTATATGCAAATTTTGTTATGTGAACACAAGAGTTATTACATTATCAAGGGAAATAATTGACAATTGGGCAACTTTTTTTTTTAACATCCTTTGTAATTACACCCAATTTTACAGAATTCCATGGCGCTTTACTCTCTGTTTGTGTTATTCCACTATAATGAATGGTAATTTGGTCTCTCCCGAACATCTCCCGTTACTCCACCATTAGCACCAGAACATGCCAATTACACAGTGGCCAACAGAAAAAATACCACTCTGTAATTCAGGAGCACTTCGACTCGAGCATCTCGGTGTGAAGCCGAGGGAAGCCTGTCATTTAACGAGCACATTTGTCTCTCAAGAGCTGATGAATGAAGAACAATCAGCTTTTCTCAACACTGGGCTCCACTCACTCTCTGTTTTTGTCCTGGATGTAATCAATTACCCTTAGCTGTGTAAATATAAGAGAACGTGAAGCACTGCTCAGGTGCCTTGACAGTCATTTTGTCTTTATCTGTATTGGTTCTTTCTCTCTTTCCCACAGATAGATTGGTGTATCTGAGCCAATGACTCAATGGCTGCTGTAACTCAGTAACTTGGTGTCATCGCACCCTGTAGAGAGGAGAAAATGGACGGGCAGAAAGACTTCAGAATGCTGGGTCAACTTCTCAGAAGGTCAGTGAAGTCCTGCCATGCCGTTGTGATGCCATGCTGACATTCAGTCTTATTTACAGGTCTGTTCCTGGATGTTTGTGCTTTACCCATGAGGGAGAGCAACGGCAGATTTAGCCACAGGCAGCAATTATGCGGATGAACCCCAAACCCAGATTTGCTTGGTCATGCCACTCCCTTTGGTGACAGGATGAAAATTAGTTCAAGGACTATAAGTAGATTTATGTCTGTATAACTTTTGGCATCATGCATGGGATCATCAGAGCATTGTGGCAATGATACGTACAAAGATATGCAGAGATAATTTTATGAAATAATGACGGGCATCCTGAATTACCGGGAAGGTAATACTTTACAATACGGTTCCATTTGTTAACATTAGTTAACATACTTCCAACATTTATCAAATTTAGTAAATGTTCATTTAACATTTACTAATGCCAGTGTTTTTAAAAAGATGCCAGCCACCGCCAGCATTTTTGATCATTTTCAGAAACGTTTCATGGCCCCCTGATTATTTTGTTGTATGAATATCTGAACATGCAATATTTCAAAAGAACAGACTCTCTGCTTTAAAAAAGCATGCGTTATTTTATAATCAACACCTGGATGTAGGTAAGTTTCACAGAAAAATCAACAAATTTTGCACAAAACTGAGAATATTACGTTTTTGTCCAAGAATACATCTAGATCGGATTCAGAATGATGATCAAAACCCAGATGAAGTAGATGGAGTCCATCATCACCCCCAATGGCCCAGCTTTCACAAGATGTAAAATAAGTCTCTGATGTCCCCAGAGTGTGTATGTGAAGTTTTAGCTCAAAATACCCCACAGATATTTTTATAAAGCATATAAGTTGTCACTTTTTGAGGGTGAGCAAAAACGCACAGTTTCCCTTTAAATGCAAATGAGCTGCTGCTCCCGGCACAGGGGGCGGAGCTACAACAGCTTGTGTTCTGAAAATTTCGAAAACTTAGTCAAACAAAGATGGAGAGACTCATTTCTGAAAGTTAGTTGGTGAATTTATGTAGCTGATGTGTAGTTATCTTCTAGTCATTGATTAGCATATTCTGTCATGACAATCTATAAATCGTGTTCAGGGGGCGGGGTTTATGTAAATTTTAGGGTTGGTGATGTCACTAACCCGGGAGGAATGTGGTGTAGTCTCTACCAGCCGTTTGTTGTAGTCCTTAAAAAGTGATTTCTTTAAAAGCAAATATCTCCCTTTGCTTTGAACTTTGAGCGTTGTAACTTTGCAGATGTTGTTTATGATCAAACAGAAACATTACACATTAACTAAAGTTAGAAAAGTCAAATCATAATCAACCACCCCTTTAAGTGTTAGCGATTTTATAACCAACACCAAAATTTCACAAGTTAATTTTGTGAGGTTTGGTCTGAAGATGATCTAAGTGAAGATTGGACACAGATTCTAGAACAAGTAGCAGAAAACGTTGGAAACAAAATGTTGGAAAGACGGACCTCGCAAAACTGATAATCATATTATGTTTCAGTTTAGCATTGCAAAAACCTATAACTAGCGTGAACAACCACATAGCGAGTTGTTCCTCTCCAGAGTTTGCAGTAGATGATGGCTGTGGAGATTCGTGAGGTCAGGCATGATGTTGAGCGTCGAGGTCTGGCTCACAGTCGGCGCTACAACTCATCCCCAAGCTTCTCAGTGGGGTTTTATTCTGGTCTTTATACAGGCCAGTCAAGTCCACACTAGACTCTATAAGCCATTTCTTTATGGTCTTGGCTTTGTGCACTGGGGCATTATCATGCTGGAGCAGAAAAAGTCTCCATTCTACAGAAATTGTTTGCCTACGGAGATGTCATGGCTGTTCACTGGTTTGTAAGGAGTGTAACTGAAATAGCCAAACATGTTAATTAAAAGATGTCTACATACTGTTGGCCATGTAGTCAAGTGTCCGATACAACAATACTAAAAATGACCTTTATATTTAAAAAGTGTGCAACCCAGCATCTATCACACATCCGAAAGCGGTCAATCTCAATGGGAAGATGGAGTCTGAAATGTGCAGTCATTCTTGTACTGGTCTGGTTTTTATATCTGAGCAGACCTAGTTTAATCTCAGTGGGAGTGGATGTTTTTAAGAGCACTAAATGGCCGTAGCACAGGGAAGCCGTGACCCTTTTGTCTCACCAGCGGATCTGCGGTGGCCGAATCGATTCAGCGGTGACAGTGCAGAGAACACGTGCCGACTGAATTTGGATACCCTAGAGATCCTCCTTCACAAAGGGACACTGATCTTGAACCCTGGAAGTGAGATGATTCCTGCAAAGTGTAAATGTATCCGGACTTTTGTGTAGAAAAATGGCCCAGCTGAGAGGAAGTGAGAAGGTTCTGTTTGGTGGCTGGAATTCAGCCTCATTTTCAGTATTTGCAAAGTGATCATCTGATGAATCAGGAGAAATTGAATGTGTTTTTGCTGATGTGGAATAATGTGAGATACGACTGACACCCCATCTAATTATCAATGGAAAAATCATTTTGATGCCGCGTGTGTGTGTGTGTGTGTGTGTGTGTGTGTGTGTGTGTGTGTGTGTGTGTGTGTGTGTGTGTGTGTGTGTGTGTGTGTGTGTGTGTGTGTGTGTGTGTGTGTGCGTGCGTGTGTGTGTGTGTGTGTGTGTGTGTGCGTGTGTGCGTGCTTGTGTTTTGTAAGCAAACACCCATGCAGATGTTGTGCTGAATATTTCCAGTTCAATGTCCAATTTTATTTATGTTTTTACAACAGCTCATAATTTAGAGAGCATCTGCACTCCACTGATTAACTGTTTCTGCTTAGACACATTCTCTATGTATTCTGATGAATGCCTCTAATCATCTACAATATTAATGTTCCTTGAAATAGATAATTTACTTTAGATGATGAACAAGTAAACTAGCTTTGTAAACTAGCTATTTAAATAATTTTGAGTTTGAATTGAAAAAAAAAAAAAAAAAAAATGGGGGGTTGGGGGTATATATCATACTCTATTAAAATACAATATTGACAGTGGTTAAATATATATTTGAATGTGTTTAGTTTCACTTAACCATTTAGTTCACTTAACTGTAAACCTACACTACCATTCAAATTGTTTTAAGGTTTTGAAATAAGTATCTTATGTTACAGTAGGCTGTATTATATGGACAAATGTAAAATATTACAGTTTAAAATGTGAATATATAGTAAAATGTAATTTATTCCAGTGATTAAAGCTGAATTTTCAGCATCATTACTCCAGTCTTCAGTGGCACATGATCCTTCATTCTAATATGAGGATTTGATGCTCAAGAAACATTTATAATTATTATCAGTGTTGAAAACAGTTGAGATGCTTCATATTTCTGTGGAAACTGTGGTATTTGTCCCCCCAGAATTATTTAATGAATAGAAAGATCAAAAGAACAGCATTTATTTGAAATATAAATATTTTGTATCCTTATACTCCACTCTCTCTCTTTTGAACAATTTAATGCAACCTTGCTGAATAAAAATATTAATTTTGTTGAATAGCTTTTGAACGGTAGTATATACTAGACCTGACACACACAACTAGTACAGGAAAGTAGTAAAACACTAATATAATGTGGGCCCGTATAATTTTAATATAATGTTAATACACATTTTGTATTAACGGCAACCTTCCAGTCTCTCTCTTGAATCCAACACTGAAGTGACTTAAACTGCAGTTCATCCACTGGCCACTGAATAGTTTTATAACTAATCTGTTTAAATTATATTAAGCCTTAAAGTTCTGCATAATTAAGGGCGTGGCCACTTGAGTGACAGGTGGATTTTCGCTGATTTGTCTGCTATCTGTTAGCGTCACGTCACCTCAGCTAATCCGCCTCGCTGCCCAGTTTCGTTTATCCGGGAGTGACGCGCGGCCAATATGGCGACGGCCGGCTCCGCCCACTTTGGGCTTCAAAAATGCTCTTCAGAAACACTACGGGTGACGTCACGGACACTACGTCCATATTTTTTTTTTACAGTCTTTGATTTTCACACACAAATTAACAGTCATCTTGAATCTCCCTGAGTTGTTTTGCAGGGTCAGTGTTCAGCTGCATTAGAGATCAGTGTTAGAGCTGTAAGGGGCCGTTCTGGAAGAGACTCGAGGTGGCAGGAGGGTGTTTAAGCCTCGGTCAGTCGGGCAGATGGCGTTTGGCAGCTCAGTCTGTGGCTGGTCGCCCTCATTGACTATCAGCAGGTGCTTCTGGGCTTCCAGAGGTGCCAGATGTGTGCAGGGGAGCGAGGACGGGAACAGGCCCGTCGAGCCACAGCGCTCATTAGGAATTGGACAAACAAAGATAAAGGCATTCGGAACGGATCCTAATGAAATCCCGTTGCTCTCTCATTGTGTTGGCCTGTGTATATGCGTTTGCATCTCCATCTCTTCTAGCAGCGTGTCTCTGTTTCTCTCGTCATGTCTCTTTTACCTCTGCCAGTGGCAACAGACTCCATTTGCATTGGATTAATGCAACCCTCCCCTCCACATCCCGCTCTCGTGGTCTCTATCTCACCCTGTTTTGAAATTAATTTATGCAGTTGCAAGGAAAGTTGGGGATCAAGCCAGGAGGGCAGCAGAGGAAGAAGCACAAGTCAATGAATTAGCTGTTAGTGTCTGGGAGAGCAAGATAGTCTTAGTGTGTCTTCAGGGCTTCTAGACTGAGACCATAGTCATCCCTTTAAAGCATGCAACAGCATGAGGACTATACGCCTAATGGCTGTAGTTTGATTCGTCGAGTGGTACAATTATGGTTTTGGTGATTAAATACGAAGCACTTGCTTACAGAGTTTCCCTAGTCTTGCCTCAGTGGGACACGGACCTCATAATGTGTTCATAAAATAGCTTCTTTTTTGTTATTGGTGTTGTTGTTTTTTATCCTCGGCTCTGCATCCTGCATAATAAAAAAGATGCATGCTTGGAATGGGGATTTCACATTGTTGGTGTTATGATGGATGCTTTCTCATTGGCAACAGTGACTGCTTTGGTATTTTTCCATGAGGAAAAGACCCGTAAATAACAATAAAGGTTATTTTGCAGCTGTAGTCTGTTCTGTGTTCATCTAACAGTGTTTTGCGTGTCTTTATTGACTGAATTCAAAGTCGAGAGACTTGGAACAATTGCAGTCAACGCTTTGATCCATCCCAATGGCCATCCGTCAGAAAACATGGATGCACATTCATTATAGACAGATCTCAGTTCTTCATTGTTCTCTGACCTTTATGTGCGCAATGAGACGGGACGTGTGGGTGTGCAGATTAATCCTCCTTCTGTATCAGAGGACTGTTTAACCCCCAGAGGTCGACGGTATCGCCGGCGATACCAGCTCGCTTTTTTTTTATCAGTGTAAAAGAAACTCATAAATTCTTTGTTGACTTTGATTTTCCATTGGAGTTTCATACATCAATCGATTCTGTTAAATGTGTATTATTTTTGTGTATACTCACAATAAAAACAAAGTGTGGTGCTTTTTGCCAAATAAAGAAAAATAAACACGAAGCGAGTTCTGCCTTCTCTCTGTCCGTGTAGTCCATTCTGAAACACGTCCGAAAATGAATCATAACTCATCGAATACTTCTCACACAGACACGTGAGTTATGTCTTTATGAAGCTTGAAATCTCTTCTTTTAAATGAAGTAATTTATATAAAAAACAAATGTTTTCAACTCATGTAATCCGTTTGAAAGCAAGGAGAGGTACCGTTTTTCCTTCTGCCTTATTATCTTTATAATCAGCTGCGGCCGCCCCGCCCCCGGCGCGATTCACATGTAAATAGTTTAGGTGATCTAGTATGCAACGCATACGCCCCCGATCAATGCCATAAAAACACAGTTTCTATCAGACTTACTGATAGTTCATCGCGTTTTGAGTATGGCACGCTTCTCCGGTAATGAAGACGCCATTCAGATGATTCTGGACAGCGAGGAAGAATGCATGATACCGGGTTGTTTCCTCAGAGGAAGATTGTAACTCAGACGACGAACGGCAGCATATTGAAGAGCGAATTCCGCCGAGGACACAATTTCGGAGTAAGTTTTACTTAAAAGTCTTTTGTCTTTTATTTTTCGTGTTCGCATTTATGAGGAAAAAAACAATATTACGTGACAGTTCTCCATTATGGACGCGAGCGCTCTAAGCACTAAAAGACTTTCAAACATTCACAGAGACCTCAAAACAGAAAGTACAAATCCTTTCTTTAAAACGAATTTCGTTTTGTATCAATTGTATCTTAATTTTAATATTTTTTTCATTAACAAATTTCCTGGATTTAAAGTAAATATAGGCTAGCTAGCAATCACAACATAAGGTCTGAACTGGAGATCATCATGAACCAGACCGTACTCGCCTCACATGTCTAAACAAATTTGAAATATATTTACAGAAAGCTGGTTCTAAACAAAACCATCCAAAACAAAAAAACTATGTAGCCTAATATCTATGTGCATTTCTCCAGTGCGTTCACTAGCCTACTGCGAAGATCGCGAGTCAATAGCCTATGTCAACTTCATCTTTGCCAGAAGCTATATTCAAAGTAATGAATACATAGATAAAATGTAGGCCTATAATCTTTTTTTTTTTTTTTACAAAGAAAGAGTACACTTGAAATATTGTTGAAATTGTAATTATTGTTGTTGTAACCTTTTTAATAAAATAACAAAACATATTTACAAGATAGATGTAAGCAAAATCTTAAATGGTCAATATAAGTCTTCTTCTAAATATATCTTTTGTCCTTGCATTGTGGCTCAGTCAGTTTCACACCTGAGTGAATGGCTCATCATTATGCAGAGTGGGTGGGACAATGTATTTCTCAGGTGTAAACCACTCCTCGTTCACGCCCCCCTCGCATATTGGCTTTCCAAGCAAAACCTGTTTTACATCAATTCAAATCAATGTATGGTTTTATGTGAACGATAAAGCAAGACTATTTTCACATAATTTTGAAGAAAAAACTATAGGCGAGGACATCCATTAGTCAAAAGTCTTATTGCCACATATTTAGTATGTGTTTTGTGGCCTTATTTCTGCAACTTTCATTTTTATTTTTTCCAATAACCACGCATAAACATTATTCTCTTAAAAATTCAAACATATACATGCATGTTGATCAGATATTTTGGTAGCCCTGTTTGTGCTATATAGAGTGAATTTACACCTTTGCCATTAACATGTTTATAAATAACTGAAAAAAGCACATATGTCAGAGCATGTCAGAACACCTCCAGGGCCCAGAAAACAGCTCAGACTCCAGAGGGTTAATGTCCCGCCACACATCTCCTTGATTCTTATTGCATGTTATTGGTCTGTGTCTCTCTGTCGAACACTAATGCACTGACACCAATGGATAATGGTCAGATCCATGTGTCCTCCCAGGTGCCATTAAAGACCATTGCAGCCTGGGAAATAATGTAAACACACTCTATTCCGACTATTAGGGAGTTTTAAGAGTCCGGAAATCATGTGAGAACAATTACTAGATCTCACAATGCAACGTTAATAGTGTTGGGCTTTACGTAATGCCATGTTGGTTTGAAAACGTCCACATGCATGAGTGGGTTTGAATGATATAAAGGTGATGTGTTGAAATACTTCTATCCCGATTTAATATGCATCGATATCAATAGCTGGGTTTTCGGGAAACCTGTTTGAAAACACTAATTTTACTTTATTGCAGTTCTATTAGGTGATGTTTGTGGGCGAATGCTGTAACTTTTCTTCCCTTCTAAAGTGATTTTACTAATGATGTGTGTTTCTGTGGACCATGCACTTGTTTACCAATTTTTTACTAATTAAATGATGATTAATGATCTTGAGCAGTTGCAGATGAGACTGTTGAGGCTTATGATTTGCTGTAACATGCATGTAGTCTTTCTCTATCCTGATATTTTGTTTTAAATTCATTCAGTTTAGTTCTGTGAGCGGCGAGCTGTAGATGGTTTATTAAAGCAGGTGTAGACTTTTTCCCTACCATTCATACTCTTTCTCCCTTGCTTGTTCTCTGTTTTGCCCCCTTATTTATTATTATTTATTTATTAACTGATCTTGACAGCCAATGGCCATAATGCATTTTCACTGTATGGAGAAAAAGTAATAAGAATTTTGAGCAATTTGTTTGGAGGTCACATTCATAATCCACCTGAACAGCCCAAGTTTGAATATGCATGACACTTCTTTTTACAAGTGTCTTTCATCTCCATCATAGAAGTCATCTCAATATCTATCTTCAATCTAACTGATTATAAGCACTATTATAGCTGAAGTATCTGTTGCTCAGGAAGTATTGGGTTTGTGTGGCTGGTGGGGGATCCACCCCTTAATGAATAACTTGTGTTATACATATTGCATTTGTATAAGAATATCATGTCCATATGTTTAGAAAAAAAAACGCTGAATTTTACGCTGTAGTAGACAAGACTAGAGAGAGAGAGAGAGAGAGAGAGAGAGAGAGAGAGAGAGAGAGAGAGAGAGAGAGAGAGAGAGAGAGAGAGAGAGAGAGAGAGAGAGAGAGAGAGAGAGAGAGAGAGAGAGAGAGAGATGGATTGAGAGGGGTAAAAGAGAAGAGATTGCTCTCAGCTCCCAGACGTCTCAGCCATCTGGTACTCTCTGGTCCTGCTGGTGGATTCCACCTCATTATACATTCACACTCTCTGTCTTCTGATTGGCCGGTTCTGCAGGATAACATTGTGATGTCATGGAATCTTTTGACGAGTGGCTGAGCCTCACCATGACAACATCCCTAAAAATCCCAGTTGACTGGATCGAGTAGGAGGACCCCTCGCTGTTCAGCGTCTGACAGTACAGTCTGACAGACATCTCACTTTAAAGATTGTTGTTTGTGTTCTTTTGAGTTTCTGAACTGTCTGACACACATACTACATATTTACCTACTCCCTCATCTAATGCACTTTCTGAATGAAGGGTGCTTTGCTCTCCATTTGCCCATATCTACTCATCATGGTAAACTATTTTTCCTTCATAACAGAAATGATGGAAATGCAATCATTCACACACACACACACACACACACACACACACACACACACACACACACACACACACACACACACACACACACACACACACACACACACACACACACACACACACACACACACACATTCTGTATTTAATTTAAGTCTGGATAATCTGTCTGTATAAATGTTATTATTTTTTAATTTTATTAGTTTTAGTTTATTTATAGTAAGTTAATATAAGTTAAAATTAGAAATTTTGCCTTGGCAAGTAGCTAAAATAAAAAAAAAGGTTACTTTTTATATTATTTTATTTGATTAAATAGTTATTTTATTTCAATTAACTAAAATGGTAGTTTTAGTTATAGTTGATAATAACAACCCTGCTGTGTGTGTGTGTGTGTGTGTGTGTGTGTGTGTGTGTGTGTGTGTGTGTGTGTGTGTGTGTGTGTGTGTGTGTGTGTGTGTTTGTAAATGCATTCAATTTATTAAAAATAAAAAAATGATAATCTTTTTAACATTTTTACATATTTTCTTATGTTAAAAATAAAGGTTACATAAAATGTCATGAATTTGATGAACTCCTTTTGACATTTTTCATGCTTTAACTTCTCTCCAGTACACTCAGTTCTTACAGCATGCATTTTGTTTTCTGGGCTGGTTCTGTTGTTAGATGAGAGAGTGAAGAAAGAGACAGCTTCTCAAAGAACGCTTTGTGAGTGTGAGTGAGAGTGAGTGAGTGAGTGTGTGTGTGTGTGTGTGTGTGTGTGTGTGTGTGTGTGTGTGTGTGTGTGTGTGTGTGTGTGTGTGTGTGTGTGTGTGTGTGTGTGTGTGTGTGTGTGTGAGTGTGGGAGAGAGAGTGGTTTTAAGCAACCTCGCTGTAATCACTCAGGTGTGGTGAGAGCCGAATGCACACAGCTGCAGTCTGTCAAGTCAACAGAGTTTCAGATCCTCCTCCTAATCTGAGCGCTACCGCTGACTGTGTGCTATTCCACTTTTATTTATTTATTTTTTTCTAGCATGTAGCGCTATAATGAATCCAATCAGCTGCTGACTCAGACAAACCAGGTAAAAGACTATGGAAGAATGTGCATGTAGGTGTTAAGTATGTTTGGCACGACACACACTCTGTTAAGTGCTGTAGTGGTTCAGAAGAGTCTGAAGTTTATTGGCTCTCAGAGGATAGCCAGGGGACATCATGTTTACCCAACTGCATTATCCAACAACACTGAACTTAATGCAGAAAGCAGCTGGAGCTGATCCACTTCTCCGCTCTCTGTTTCTTTATCTCTCCTGCCAGTGTGTCTCATGTATTTCTGAGGGCATCCGTTTCTCTCCTCCCTGCCACTGCGAGGTGGTGTGTGCATGTGTATCTGTGTTAGACAGAGAGAGCAAGTGTGTAACTCTTGGAGCTGGAGGGCCCATCTGTTTAAACACTGCAGAAAGCTATAGTGGAAATCTCTCCCACAATCCTCTCTGCCTGGATGGACAGATGCTCTCATCCTCAAAGCCCCATAGTCCTAATGCCTGAGGTTCTCTGGCTGCTTCGTACAGCTCATATTTCTTATGCTGAGAGTTCTGATGTTCAAACTCTTTGTGATCTTCTGTGACTTACAGTAAAGATGGACAGAAGTCTCTAGAGTCCTGAAGTCTATTGTTCTGCTGCCTCAAAATATCCCACTACATTCTTTCATGAAACGAGGTCACGGCGGCACCTGCCCTGAAACACAAACACAAACTGTGAAGGTCCAATGAAAAGTTTTAACAGTTCTTCAAGAACATTTTTTGGACATTGTTAATATGAGCTGATGGAGAGAGTATTTTAATCTCATAACTTCACTGTGTTGATTTAAGTGTAAGTGGGTCAGTTTGTCTTTCTTAGGGATGCACATATCGGTACCATACCTTTATTTTACAGTCCTGTTCTCCATGTGCATACTATGTACTGATTATAGAAATTGCAACTGGGTAAAGGTACTAACCCTGAACCTTCTTGGGGATGCACCGATATGAAAATGTTATGCACCGATATTATAATTCTTTATATTTAAATTGGCCAATAAATATAAATCCAAATTTTAATATTATTTTTGAGAGCCTGATTACTAAAACAAAATTATCACCATTAAAATCAATGTCCCAAGCGCACAATTATAATGATCTTCTCATTATAATTGTAGGTATTTAGATATTGATTTATTAGATAATAATGGAGGTATATGGTAGAGGTTTGTTTTTTCAATCCCACTCTCGCAAGATTATGTGCCTTTCCCACCCGCTTCTGCCAACTATATATTCGATTTTATCCAGCTCACGCCCGAAACGTTCTGACTTCTGCATGCTGTTATTATTAGATCATTATATTTTGCGAACATTGAAAAAACATTGACATTTTTTTGTTCATTTGCAAAACTTTTGCGTTTCCTTCAGTAAATTGCATTTGCTTTCAAAATAAGTTTTGCATTTCCCAATGAACTTTGCATCTTTTTGCAAAACTTTTGCGTTCGCTTCCTTAAGATTTGCATTCAACTGAAAAACTTTGTGGACGCAAAGTTTCTTGGAGGAGCTTTTGAAAAGTTTTGAAAGTGAGCACAAAAGCATTGAAATTTAACACAGAATTCAGCCAATCATAACACAGTGGAATGTAAACAGGTGTTTAACTCACATCTGCACCAATTCAACCACCAGTCCATTCATCTATAAACCAGTTGGAAAGTGTCCTGTGATATAGTCCTCACTCGCCCTGCCTAAAGACATCCAAAAACCAACAGGCTCTCTCAGCCACAAGATAACCCTTGACTCTCTCATTAGCTGCTTAACAGACCTCCACTCCTGCCATCATTCAGATACACACAGATACACACAGATCCTGCCATCAGCAGAACAGCAGACACCATGTTCATTCGCACCTTCCTTGGTTTCCTGTGCAGATTTGAATTTACACCTTTCTCCCAGATTGGATCCCTGGGCTCCTTGCTTTCCGCTGGGGTTCTGATCGGAAGAGGGATGTGGGTCATGACTCTGCTGTCTCAGACGTGGTTAAAGCTCGGCTGAAGCTCCTGACACACTGAGTCTCCAACTGGGCTTAATTTAGGACAGATCCCTGAGTACTCATCTCCCGCTGAGGGCTTGGTACTGATCTCCTACTGAGGGACGAGTACTCATCTACTGTTAAGTGTTGGAGCCGCTCTCCTGCTGTGGGTTCAAAGGTCATCTGCTGCTGAGTGTTTGAGGATAATGAATCAACCCACATTAGCTGTGTTTACACTCATGGAAGAGCTCTTTCCATGGATTTGCAATCTGGGGTCCCATGTCTTTTGTTCACCTTTTTTTGTGGCTGTTTCGTACCCTAGTTGTTGACAGGGCATTACATAATTCAGTACCAAAAGACTGCACACACATAAAAATAAAAGTGCTAAAAGGACGTTTTTGCAGTGATGCCATAGAGGAGCCATTTTGAGTTCCTCGAACCTTTAAAATAATCACTTTTTTCTTAGTGTTGCTGCAATCAACACTTTTCACAATTTGTTAAACTTGAGAGCTGTAATAGCAAAAACATGCTAAAAGTTTTCGAGAGTGTTCCACATGTAATACTTATTTCATATACAAAGATGTCAGCCAATTACAGCAGTGGGCGTTTACACTGAAGTCTCACAGCCAATCACAGCAGTGGGAGTTTACACTGAAGTCTCACAGCCAATTACAGCACAGGACGTTTACACTGAAGTCTCACAGCCAATCACAGCAGTGGGCGTTTACACTGAAGTCTCACAGCCAATCACAGCAGTGGGCGTTTACACTGAAGTCTCACAGCCAATCACAGCAGTGGGCGTTTACACTGAAGTCTCACAGCCAATCACAGCAGTGGGAGTTTACACTGAAGTCTCACAGCCAATCACAGCAGTGGGCGTTTACACTGAAGTCTCACAGCCAATCACAGCAGTGGGCGTTTACACTGAAGTCTCACAGCCAATCACAGCAGTGGGCGTTTACACTGAAGTCTCACAGCCAATCACAGCAGTGGGCGTTTACACTGAAGTCTCACAGCCAATCACAGCAGTGGGCGTTTACACTGAAGTCTCACAGCCAATCACAGCAGTGGGCGTTTACACTGAAGTCTCACAGCCAATCACAGCAGTTTACACTGAAGTCTCACAGCCAATCACAGCAGTGGGCGTTTACACTGAAGTCTCACAGCCAATTACAGCACAGGACGTTTACACTGAAGTCTCACAGCCAATCACAGCAGTTTACACTGAAGTCTCACACAGACACGCCCCTTCAAACAGAGCATTCAAATCAGAGGCTAAAACCAAGGTAGGAAAAATGCCTTTTATTTCTAAATTATGACCATGTTTGATGTAAAATCATACTAACATTATAAGTGCACCACAGGAAACATTATAAAACAATGCAGTTCATGACCCCTTTAAAATCTGCATAATAGCGTATGCGCTCAATTTGGGCGTATCATTTATTAGAAACTTCTCAACAAGAAAACATGCTCATAAACTGTGATAGAAATACATCCGAATGCAATATAACATGAGAGCGTTATTGCATTTTACACAATAAATGTATCATGTAGAAAAAAAGAGTCACAGTTATTGATACTTTGCACCAGTTTCCCAGGAAGCGAAGATTTTGATGTCTTGAACACAAGATGCTTTATTCGCAATTTTATTTTTTATTTTTTTTGCAATATAATATATTTTTGCACAACTTTGGATGGAAGAATATTTAATTTCCAAACAGAATGTCATTCCATTATATTATCCTTATATTGCAATCACAAGCTTTATTTACTGCCTTATTAATTTGTTGGCAGATAGCATAATTTTGTCTGTCTGACTGAAAGCATTACTTGTACAGCTTACAGATGTGTATTATTGTTATATGACATTATTTTACTGTTTTTCTCCAACGCCACCATTGGAGCTCACTGCGGATTGCTGGAAATGTCATGATTCAGTGCAAGATTCGCTGTTCATTAGGGCCGAATGATATTGTTTCATCAAAACATGCATATTCTATAAAGCTGCTCTGAAATGACCAGTTTAACGAAAAACGTGAATTGAACTGAATTGAACTGAACTACTAGCTATATGCTCCACATGGCAAATGGGCCAAGGAAGTAACATGTTAATTAAATAATTTTGGAAAGAGTTCTGTTTGGGCCATTTGACTCCAACTGTGGAAATAAAACACTGAATGATTTTAAAGAGCTGCCACTAAAACGAGGCGGTGTAAACAAGATGTTTTCTGAGAGACGTGTAATCTGCACCCACAGCGCTTGGCAGCAGGGAGGACAACTGGAAAATACAGCATATTACAGCAATAATAATATTTTATATTGTGTCTTCAAATGCAAAACTCTTTAGGTTGAATTGTTTCATCGTTGAAGACTGATCAGTTTATTAAAACAAATATTCTTTCTCATCTCTGTTATGAAAATGATGCTGAATGACGGATTAAGGCAACTTAGTAAGTATGGCTGTCAGTAGATTAAAATAATTGATGCAATATTTACTTTGCCTCTATGTATTTCATTCCCTACAAGAGGAATTAAACACCCTGCATTTTACAGACTTATTAGTTATCGGCTGCCTGATTGAAAATACATTTTAGATGTTTATTGCAAACATTAGCTATTGTATGTCAATCATAAACATAATTACAGTAAAATATAGTTGTTTTTTTTTATTATTATTTATTATGCATAAATTACATATCTTAATTTCGCGAAATGCATGAATACAGATTTCTGTTAGCTCTTACTGTATCTGACTGTGTAAGTCACATGATCCTTCAGAAATCATTCTAATATGCTGATTTGCTGCTCAAGAAACATTTCTGATTATTATCAATGAAAACGGTTGAGCTGCTGCTTCATTTTTTTGTGGAAAGCATGATAACAGAATAGAAAGTTAAAAAGAACCGTATAAATTTGAAATATAATCTTTTGGTCAAGTTAATGCATCCTTAATGCATCCTTCACCAACCCAACACCAGCATATATATATATATGAAACAGTTTATACTCCACAGTCTGGAAGTAATTTGTTTGTACTTGTTTGTAAATGAAGTCGGCGCATATGAAAACGCCAGTCAGTATTTGCAGCCTCAGGCCTGTGCCAGCGGACAATAGTTTGAGGCTTCTAAAAAAAAAAATCAATGTAAGTGAATCAATGAAGAGAATGAAAAGGTTTTAAACAGTGTCTAAAACACACTGATAAAGAATCATGCTCTCACTATACTGAAGATTTAATAAATTACTGACCTTTTCAGGAAATGTAGCATGAGGAAGGACATGAAGGAAAATATTGATTCTTTGCAATTCCACCATTTTTCAAGTAATGACAGAGAGAGAGGGAGAGGGAGAGGGAGAAGGAGAGGGAGAGAGAGAGGGAGAGAGAGAGAGGGAGAGGGAGAGGAGAGAGAGAGAGAGAGAGAGAGAGAGAGAGAGAGAGAGAGAGAGAGAGAGAGAGAGAGAGAGAGAGAGACCTTTCTTAAAAGGTCACCAATAAAATTACAAAAAAACAATTTAAAAATACAAACATTATGCAAGTTTCTCGACATAAGTTTCCATTAAAACTCCAAATTTCTTTAAAACCCTCTATATTATCCATAAAACTATAATATTTATATTCTAAAAATATTCTAGCTCTGACAATGCATTTAAAAAACACAAGAGCATCAATACAATTGTGATTTTCAATTTTCCTTGTTCGTGTTGCATAAATTGCCATTTTAGCTTGACCCAATAGAAAATTACAAATTGTACATTTCTGTTTTTCCCAAACTCTTCAAAGGAATCAGACAATTATTTTAAAAAATCTAGTAAATGAATTATTCGTTCACATCTAAGGAAACAATGAACAATTGTTTCTCTACAATTACAAAAAAGGACATTCAAAATGGACACGAAAGTGTTAAAAGCGATAATATCGTGCAATATTCTCCATTGAATATCTCCAACCCCGTTGGTCAATGGTGGCTTATAAATTACTTCCCATTTTGGAATTTCTTCATCCTTTACTCCTAAATATTTTCTCCAAGGTGTATCTATCCTATTTTTAAGTTTTTCTTTATTCATCATTTTAACACAAAAAGTATAAACCCTTTTTCCTCCAATAGAATTAAAAACAGTAAACAAACATCATTTTTAAAATTCCAAGATAACACCTGAAAGTCCTCTTCATCAATGTTCGGTCTTACACCCATGCTCGGAAACAAATCAGCCCGATCAGGTGTTTCACAACCTTTCGTCCAATTTTTTAGCAATGTTTCTTCTTCTGTTAATGAATCTCAAAAACTTTGTAGGATCTGTCCAACTTTCCGAACCGAATGAACACCAAGTCCTCTGGCCACAGCATCCACATTGTCCAGTTCTGAGCCTGCTAATAATGCCAGATGTTTTACTGTAACAGCTTTATCTTTGATGGAGGCATCATCCAAGCCTAATTTCTCTTAAAGTCCATTCTTGACCCATAAACAATTGATTCTTCTAATAGCCAATATAAAGAGGATTTTTGTGTGAAACGTTTTCTGAATTCTAGAATGTCCCAAGCTTTAAAAACACTTAAATAAAAAGGAATAGTCCCTCTCACATTTTAAACATTGCTGTCCAAAAGGAAAAACAATATTTTGATTGTTTTCAATCCTAAATTTCCAACTTGCTTTAAAATACGCCCAGTTAATCCTCGCCATGATGTTTCTAGGTTACCATATAAACACTTTTGCACAAATTGTATTCTAAAAGCAGCTTTTCTACAGGCTAAATGTATCAAACCTTGACCTCCAAACTCTTTTGAAAGATATAAAACACACTGTGGTATCCAGTGCAGTTTGTCCCAGAAGAAATCACAACCATTCTTTCAGCTTTCATTAATATACCAATTGGAGGTTCTAAAACTGCTCATTTATGCCATAATGCAGAAGCTATCAAATTATTGACCATTAATATTCTACCTCTGTAAGACATACGTGGACGACGCCATCTCCATTTTTTTAATCTTCCTTCTACCATTTCTAAAATGCCCTCCCAATTTTTCTTTTCCATAAAATGATTTCCTAAATAAACACCTAAATACTTAAAACCTCCATTACTCAAACTTAGACCACTCCCTCTAATAAACCAGAACTCTTTTTCCAATTGACTTTAGCAGATGATATATTACCAAAATCATGCACTATTGAGGTTATTTTATTTATATCCTCTTGATTTTTAATAATAACCACAACATCATATGCTTAAGCTGATGTTGTTTATACAGGTGCAAACTCATCAGCAATTTTAAGCCCAATTAAATCATTGCGAAATCTGTTTAATAAAGGTTCAATAGCTAATGTATACAACATGCCCAATAATGAGCAACCTTGTCTTATCCCCCTTTTCACCTTAAAAGTGGCACTTAAGCCACATTTGACCTTTAATACACTTTCAATACCTCCATAAAGGATTTTAACCATATTCAGAAAACCTGAAGAAAAATCAAAAGCCTCCATTGTGCTCCATAAATATTTGTGCTCCACACGATCAAAAGCCTTCTCTTGATCCATCGAAAACAATCCAAATTTAAAACCAAACAAATTCGAAGTATGGAGTAAATCCCTTATGAAAGATAAGTTATCAAAAACTGATCTACCAGGAATACAATAGGATCATTGTGCAGCACATACTCCATTGCCATCCTTAACCTATTTACCAAAGCTTTAGAGAGAGCCTTGTAATCAGCACATAACAGAGCATCAGGTCTCCAGTTAGCTATATCTCTCAAATCCCCACTGGGAGATGCTCTTTGACAAAGCTCTCATTAAAGACTGCTAACATATCTAAACCCATTATGCTCCAAAAAGTTGTATACAACTCTATGGGGATTCCATCGATTCCTGGAGCTTTCCCATTGGAAATTTTCCCATTTCCCAAACTCATCACTGCTGAGTACAGTTCAGGCAATAACAACGGTTGCTCAAGTTTAGTATTTATTTTATGTTCGGAAGACCTTCAAAAGACGTCTGTGCAATATTAAAATCTTCTTGATATTCAGAGGCATATAGATTTGAATACAAATCAACAGCTCTCTTACGAATTTCCGAGGGCTCAGTCAAATCATTCCCATTATCATACCGTAAGGAATGAATTAATCTGCATTGTCTACATCTTTTGTTCAAGACCAAAAAAACACACACAAAAAAAAAACTGGTCCATCTCGTTCAAATTCTGAAAGTGAGATCTCACTTAATGCTCCTTTCCCTTTCAGTCCCAGCAGATCTGTGAAAACATCTTTTTAATAGATTGAAAATGACTCTGATCTTGAGCGGAATCACTTAAAAACTGAAGTTCAATTATTTCAGATTCAAGATCTTCAATTAATTTTACAATACTCCTAGAGGTATAAAGAGTATATTCTTTACAAAATTGTTGAATCTGAACTTTTCCACATCCTACCATTGTTGAGCTGATTCAAACTGATGTAAATTTGTCTTCCATTGTTCCCAAAAGAACATAAACCCTTACTTAAAATGCATATCATTTAACAATGAAACATCAAAATGCCAATAAGCACTCTTGGCTTTGACAGAATTAATAAAAAACAACTCCACAAACCAAACCATGATCTGAAAAACTAATTGGAGTTATAGCACAGGATTTAAAGATCTGTAAATTATGTTTATAGCAATATATTCTATCAATTCTAGCCATGGAAATAAAATTTTCTTGATAATGTGCCCAAGAATGTTTTCTAAAACTCATCACGCCATACATCTGCTAAGTCAAAAGTTTCCACAATACTTGCAAGCTTGTTTCTTGAAGCGATGTGTGGCTCAACATGATTGTGATCTAAGTTATTGATCGTACAATTAAAATCTCCAGCTAAAAAAAGAAAATCAACAGACTCACATCTTGCCAGTGTATCAGACAGTTCTTCCAAAACAAGCATCCTTTCTTTTGTATTAACTGGAGCATATACATTAATCAAAATCATTGTTTTACTTTCATATTTTACAATGACTTTAATGAGCCTTCCTGCTACGACTTATTCTACTTCATATGCCAGAGGAATAAAAGATCTTGAAAAAAGAATGGCATCTCCAGCACTAACAGAACTTTTACGACTCATTATAACAGTGCCATCCCATTCCCTCTGCCAATCAACTTCATTATCAATGCATGAGGGAGTTTCTTGTACAAATGAAATGTCAACATTCTTCAATTTCATTAACTCATAAAAAGAAACTATTTTCTTAACATCTCGTGCTCCATTTAAATTTAGTGAGGAAATTTTAAACTCAGCCATAAAAAATAGAGTTATGACTATCAAGACAAACCTCACAACATAACATTTCCATAAATTATTGTGATCCTTCCAATTCAGCCTGTGTTGTTAATAAACCAATAAACTTCAGTTTCCGTGAGGCCATCTCCTCCCACATCTTTCATCATCACCTTTGCGGATTCAATGAACTTCGCTCGATTCGAGAACAAATCATCAACAACCACCTTTCTCTTTCCTTTTGTTAGGTGTAGGAATCTCCAGAACTGTTCTACATCATAATTCTCCTCCTTTGCACTTGTCATGATCTGAGTGCAGATTTCTCTTTCTCTATCAGATTCTGATGTATGCTCCATCTCACTGCAAGTATCAGTGCTATTCACTTTTTATTCACTTGTCTATTTTTTTTTTTTTTTTTTTTTTTAATATGACCTCTTTTTGAGTTCTGTTCACCTGCAGTCTTCATTGCTTTACGTTTCACAACTGTTATTTTGAAATCCGGTTCAATAACTTCCATCAAATCTTGCCCAGAAACAAATTCTGCAACATCTTTTGCCATTTCCTCTCTTACTTCCTCCTTATTTTCAATTTTTTTCTGTTAATTCTGCAGTAGTAGGCCTACCCATTCCACAAACAATTTGCGTGGCATTTTCTATCACTTCTTTTTCCGTAGTTGCATTACTACATTGAATTTCTCTCGTATCTGAATCCTGCTGTCTTTTTTCAGGACAAGCTCTAACTCCTTCTTTGCCACAACTAAAACACTTTTTTCACTTGTTTCAGTCGTGACAAAAATCACATAGTCGAACCCGTCAATCGTGAATTTGAACGAGACATTCTTCAACACCCTTTTTCCAGCACCATAAACACTTGTCGTCTAAACGAAACTACGTGCTTCAAAAGCGTTGACTTACCGGTATTTTTCTTAATGCCGAAACACACTGACCATATCGTGACAACTCACGTACCAAAACATCATCCTTAACAAATGGTGTGATATTTGACAAAGTCATTTTCATTGCTGGATTGACAAGTGGAAAAACGGGAGTGTGCGCGTTTTTCACTTCAATTCCTTGTTCAACAATCTTGTTCACCTTCTAAGAAAAGAACCATCGCACTATTCATTCTAGAAGCCGATCTTATGCTTTCATGCCCAATCACCAGTCCAACCGCAAGACTATCCTCCACTGAACACTCAACGCCGACCGGCACGCCGGGTGAGCAGTTCAAACCCCGTTCCCTCCTTCACACTGGCCATAATGACCAGCAACAACAAAAAAACAAACAAAAAAAACAACCCACTCTCCACTCTCCTAACTTCCAAAAAACTAAACAAAAAAAACTTAACCGTGAAAGTTGGTAGAAACACAGCCGCTCTCACAGACACACCGCACTTGTGCATGCGCAACGAGAGAGAGAGTGTGTGTGTGTGTGTGTGTTTACTTGTACAACTATCTTTGTGAGGACCAGTTTGAGTTTTAGACCATTGGAGTGACCCAACCACTTTCTGAGAGCCTTTAAAGGCCTGTTTGAGGGTCAAGACCTGGTTTTAGGGATAAGGTTATAATGAGGTTAAGAGTCGGTTTAGGGTCAGGGGTCGGGTTAGGCACTTAGTTGTGATGGGTAAGGTTAGGGTAAGTGAGTAGAGATTGCATTGTGTCAATGAATGTCCTCATAAAGATAGATGTACAAGTGTGTGTGTGTGTGTGTGTGTGTGTGTGTGTGTGTGTGTGTGTGTGTGTGTGTGTGTGTGTCTCGAGGAGCTGGAGCAGTTTTATCAGATAATATGATGCTCATGTCTGATATTAGCCAATGGCATCGGAGAACTTCAGATCTCATCAAATCTCCCCCAGTGGGCTTCCGTCACTCTCTCTCCTCCCTCTTTATCTCTCACTTCCAGTCTTGTATTTGAGAAACAAGTTTCCCCATTCAGTCGCATCCTTGTTATGTCTAGACTCTGGCTGTTCTTGAGCTGATGGTGTCGAGGTGTTGTCATGCTGATCTGAGAGCACTTCACTTCGCTCCACTTCACTCCTCAAGGCTTCAGGGTTCCTCCAGGTTCATTATAGCTGAAGGACTTCCTTCTGTAGTTTCTCGAAGAACAAGAGCAAATTGGTTAGCATTTCATTTGGGATTGTAGCACTTAAAAACAAGCACCATCAAATGATGCAAGTCAATACTAGCAATACTATATATATATAATCATACATATATATATACTGTATATATACATAGTAATATGTGTATGTGCGTCATTGTTATTTTAGTGTCATTGAGATACTTTTGTAGTTTTTATTAATAATTTTTATATTGTCCATTTTATTTTTTATTTTAGTTAAAGTTTTGGTAATTTTGTTGTTTTTATTTTAGTTTTAGCTATTTTAGTAAAGTTACACTAAAATGAGAATGGTCACTTTGGCATCTAGCTGGAATTTTTATATATATATATATATATATATATATATATATATATATATATATATATATATATATATATATATATATATTTTATATTAATTTTATTTCAGTTAAGTTTATTTTGTTTCAAGTAACTAAAATGTTCTAAGGTTTTAGTTAACTATAAAAACCCTGACATATATTTTACTTTCATTAATCGCATGCTTGCTTACTAATGAAATTTTAATATAATCAAATTGGTGAATGTAGATCATTTGAAGTATTTCACACATTAATGTGTGTTAATCTAAAATAACTCTTTTCCGGGATGTGTTTGTTTGTTTGTTTGTTTCTAAACCACATTTTTATCTACAATAAATTGCTTGTTAAATGAACTTAAAGAAATGAACACCACCAAATGTCAAAGATATTTAAATGGGGTTCGAGTTTATATTTAATGGCGCAGTGAATCTAGTATTTACTGATGTATTTAGCTGTCTCCCTGCCGCTGTGTTCATCCAACTTTAAGAGGAAATGCATCCACATGATGTATAACCTGCCAAGAGCGAGCACATCCCTGCCAATTTATCTTTAACCAAACACCTCGCCTGACGCGGAGAGTTTGACACCTCTACCGGCTCTATTGACCACGGATCGTGTCGTCGGAAAAAAGAGAAAATGAAAACAAGATTGATGCTCAAAATGGCTTTTTGAAGTGACTGGTGACAATTGCGTGTTTTTCCTTTTGTTCTGCCGTCTCCGTCTGCTTCAAAGGGAGTAAACATCATCAGCTCGGGAAAAGAGCTATTGAATGAAAGAGTGTGGCGGGCTGTGTTTTAAGGAGTGGGGAATGATCCTGCTTAGTCTCCATTAGATGACTGTCATCAGAGAGAGAGGGAACGGTGCTGAAAGAAAGAGAGTGAAAGTAGTCATTACACCAAGTCTATTAGGAGGTAATGATGACTTCACTCAACGCCGTCGTTTCTGGGATTGAAGACGTTCCTCGTTAGGTGGAGAGACATCACCATGTTTTTACCCAACACCTTTCGGACTTTCTCATCTGATGTCCATCGCCGTGGCGTGATGAATTCAGCCCAATGAAGGGTTATGGGGCGAGTGTTTTTATATTGTCCTGACAGCAGCAGGCCATTAAAGGAAAGGGGGGTTTGTTTTTATAGGTGTGCTAGTGTTTGGCAGAATATAAAGCTCATTTATGAGAAGGGAGTCCCTGTGGTTCAGATGAATTGGCTAAACATAGGCACGTTTTCATTGCAATTTGAAGGTCTGTCACGACAACTCTCTGAGTGTTTGGCATGATAATGGGTATGACAGTGCTGATATGTTTGGTCTTGGTGGAATAGATTTGCTACGCTGCTGCTTCTGCTGCTTCAGAGCAAGTAAGGGACTTGCTACTGCCAAAACACACACGACACGCTGATGTGAGCAAGTAAGACATGCTACTGCTGTACAATATAGCGAATAGGTTGGTTTCACGTGACGTCACTCTGCTGCTTCGAGAGAGCGCGAAATGGAGGGCAGGGAGTGAAATAGCTGAGGATCTTCCGTCTGAAAAAATGCCCATGTTTTGTGTAGTTTACGGCTGCTCCAATCGTTCTAACCGAGAAAAGGGAAAGGAGTTTTATAGAGTACGAAATGTTGTCATTCATAAAGGTGAGAAATGTAAAAAGCTCACAGAACAACGCCGTAAAAAGTGGATTTTAAACCTACGTCTGCGGTCGGGAGGAGCAGAGTCTGTTAATGCCCGTGCCTGCAGCGACCACAGCTAACTTGTTTTTTGTGTCTGTGTTTATATAGCATTAGGTTGTCGTTAAATGCTCATTTACTTAGTAGTGATTATTAAGTTACCAGTAGTCTAATATGGACTTCATTGGGAATTTTTAGGCTGCCCTAGCGTTTTGGGTGACGTTGAGTCGGTAGACTGGGCTCCGACGGTCAACCTTGGTTACCAAAAAACTAAGCCTAAATCAGAGGCATCTCTTTGACAAAAAAGTTGAATGCTTCCAGACTTTTATAGGCCTTCATTTGCTGTCTGGTGTAGTACTATGTCTGAAGGACCAGATAGTTGGTGATGTCAACAGCCTCGACTGTCGGCAAATCTTTAAGTTCTACCGAAAACTCACTCATCTTCACGAGGAACGGGTCACGTCCAACATATCTGTTAATTAACTCCTTGTATCTACACTCACCTAAAGGATTATTAGGAACACCATACTAATACTGTGTTTGACCCCCTTTCGCCTTCAGAACTGCCTTAATTCTATGTGGCATTGATTCAACAAGGTGCTGAAAGCATTCTTTAGAAATGTTGGCCCATATTGATAGGATAGCATCTTGCAGTTGATGGAGATTTGTGGGATGCACATCCAGGGCACGAAGCTCCCGTTCCACCACATCCCAAAGATGCTCTATTGGGTTGAGATCTGGTGACTGTGGAGGCCATTTTAGTACAGTGAACTCATTGTCATGTTTAAGAAACCAATTTGAAATGATTCGAGCTTTGTGACATGGTGCATTATCCTGCTGGAAGTAGCCATCAGAGGATGGGTACATGGTGGTCATAAAGGGATGGACATGGTCAGAAACAATGCTCAGGTAGGCCGTGGCATTTAAACGATGCCCAATTGGCACTAAGGGGCCTAAAGTGTGCCAAGAAAACATCCCCCACACCATTACACCACCACCACCAGCCTGCACAGTGGTAACAAGGCATGATGGATCCATGTTCTCATTCTGTTTACGCCAAATTCGGACTCCACCATCTGAATGTCTCAACAGAAATCGAGACTCATCAGACCAGGCAACATTTTTCCAGTCTTCAACTGTCCAATTTTGGTGAGCTTTTTGGTGAGCAAATTGTAGCCTCTTTTTCCTATTTGTAGTGGAGATGAGTGGTACCCGGTGGGGTCTTCTGCTGTTGTAGCCCATCCACCTCAAGGTTGTGCGTGTTGTGGCTTCACAAATGCTTTGCTGCATACCTCGGTTGTAACGAGTGGTTATTTCAGTCAAAGTTGCTCTTCTATCAGCTTGAATCAGTCGGCCCATTCTCCTCTGACCTCTAGCATCAACAAGGCATTTTCGCCCACAGGACTGCCGCATACTGGATGTTTTTCCCTTTTCACACCATTCTTTGTAAACCCTAGAAATGGTTGTGCGTGAAAATCCCAGTAACTGAGCAGATTGTGAAATACTCAGACCGTCCCGTCTGGCACCAACAACCATGCCATGCTCAAAATTGCTTAAATCACCTTTCTTTCCCATTCAGACATTCAGTTTGGAGTTCAGGAGATTGTCTTGACCAGGACCACACCCCTAAATGCATTGAATCAACTGCCATGTGATTGGTTGATTAGATAATTGCATTAATGAGAAATTGAACAGGTGTTCCTAATAATCCTCTAGGTGAGTGTATGTCTTGAAACTGGATCTAAATCCGTACAATACGGTTTCCTCCATAGACGTATTCTCCATGTTTACTTCCTGCCCTCCGTCTAAAATCGCGCCACCTTCGCGAGTCATCATAATCACGGGACTGAAACCCAGCTATTACCCGTCGCAGTTCTATACAGGTGGAGCTGGGGAAGGGGGGAGGGTTTCTGAAACTGTGCTGCACTGCTACAGCAAATGCTGACCGAGGATTTGAAGGTTGAGCTGTGAGCTCATTGGCTACTGATAGGAACCAATCAGCTGTGCTCTATAGATAATGACGTGATTACAAGCAGTTTGAGTTAAGGACCTATCAGATTGCGCCATCTTGAGTTTCATGGCAGAATTATTTATCATTTGTGATAAATTTTGATTTCAGACTGCATAATCAGTGATGTCCAGGCTAGACATCTTGACATCTTCACCCTTTATTCAAATAGTATTAAAAACCTGTTAAAGATTTTGTAAGCATAGTGTGTATGTGTCAATTGTTTAATTAGCGATAACGCAAAGAAACATGCCAAATATACATATGCATACACAGTAGTGGCCAAAGGTGATTTAGGATTGTTTAGGAACATGTATTTGACAGTACAGACATTTAATTTAACACTGATGAAAACAAGGATGCATGTGTAAAATCATGCACTCTGTTCAAGGTCACATTTTTACTGATTTTAACAGATGTGTTTGCATTGTCTTTTTATTTATTTGTTTATTCATTGGTATTATTGGTTAACCACTGGGTATTTTTCATAATGCCATAGATGCAGCTGACACAACAGTACAACTGTCACGTTTTGAGTTCTGTTCATGTTTGAGTTTGTTTCTGTTTTTCACTTCAGTTCTCCTTCCTTCTCTCCTGTTTGTTTCTATGGTTACTGATTGTGTTAGTTGAGTTCAGGTTTGTCTTGTTAATCAGCCTCATTGGTTCCTCTTGTGTATTTAAGCCTGAGTTTAATCATGTCTAGTCGTCTGTCCTCATCTTCACCTTGGTTGTTCTGTTCCTTGTATTAGAATTCTGAGTATTTCTGTTAGTTTGAGTCTGTGATTAATAAAGACTGCTACATATAGATCCTGTTTCTTCTCTGCTGCAACCAGGACCCATGACAACAACCAATTGAACAGAATTTTACATCGACCCTTCACAGCCTTACTTTTATTTGCATGCATTTTAATGCTTTTCAGGTTCCACTATGTGGACATCCCTTTCTAATTAACAGATTGGGCTAAATCTGCTACACACTTTACGAGGATGTGCAAAAAATCAAATGTACTGCTATGAAATCAACAAATGATTATTATTATTATTTTTTTTTGTAGAATGGCAAACATAATTTCGTAGAACCTTTTCTGTTTCAGTGTGATAACACAGATAACACTTTCTTTGTGCCTCCTGTGCACAAAGCGAAGTCCATGAAGAAATGGTTTGCTGAATCGTGAGTGGACAAAGCCCACTAAACACCTTTGAGATGAAGTGGAAGGCTAACTGTGAGCCATTCTGCCTAAATGGTAGTAAATCTCTGCCACAGCTCGAAGAACATTCCAGTGTCAAGTGGAAAACCTTCCCAGAAGAAGCTGTTAAAGCTGAATGTTACAACCAACTCTCTATTAATGCCCATGGTGTTGAAATTATAGTTGTTCAAGAAGCTCATACAGGTGTTGTTTTCAAATTTCCACATTATTTTTATAATATAGTGTAGTTTGCAAGCTTTGGAAACTTGCGAATTATCCTCTATGCGAATCATACGCAACATTTGAATATGATATAAAAAAAGCAATTTTATTTTATAATTGATGAGCATGTCAGACATGATTACTCAAAGATGATTGAAGACGTCTTACAAGGATTAAATTGAACAATCGCAACAGTTCATCACGCCATGTTGAATAATAGTTAACATAACAAATGAGCATGAAATGGGAAAATCATTGGGAGGGGACTGAAGCCTCCCTCCCTCCTGCGATCCGAGACTCATCACGCATTCTGCATACCTTGATCTATTAATTAGTTAAAATCAGATCCTTCTTCTTGGAAGAGGGTTTGAAATTAAGATTTAGGAGGACATTAGATTAATTGTAGAGAGCAGGTGGGAAAGCAGCTCACTGGGAGAGAGACAGTGGGAGAGAGAGAGAGACAGAGATGGAGTGATATTTGTCAGCTCTTAAACTGAAAGGATGAAGGTTTCAGGCTGGCGGATGGCTGAAGATCCCAGTCCTTCTGCGTGCCACTCCCTGAAGAACTGTAGCCGGGACGTGATCCAGTCCTGGCCATCTGTTCCCGCTGTACTGTGCCAAAGAGCCAACACAACCTAACCCACTTCATCTCACCGGATGGGAAATATACAAGCGCGTGCGGATGAGTATATTTGCAGAGATGCTTCTATATTTGTTTGCATGTGTGCGTGTTGTGCGAGGAGACCTGCCCGTTTTTCTGACTGCTGTTATTTTATCACAGTGTTTTGTGATTAAATATGCATTTCTGCATGTGTGTGTGTGTGTGTGTGTGTGTGTGTGTGTGTGAGAGGGTGTTTAGGCAAGGAGCGGATGTCTGCTAACCAGAACAGTCAGGCTAGAGAGAAACCTTCTGGCTGTCTTTCCATGTCGCCAGGCACATCAAAAACAACAACACCAATGAACAGCAAAAAAGGAAGGGAAAGAAAAACAAAGCAAAAATGTGGAAAGGAAAGGAAAGGAAAGGAAAGGAAAGGAAAGGAAAAAGTGGGAAAGGAAAGGAAAAAGTGGGAAAGGAAAGGAAAGGAAAGGAAAGGAAAGGAAAGGAAAGGAAAGGAAAGGAAAGGAAAGGAAAAGAAAGGAAAGGAAAGGAAAGGAAAAAGTGGGAAAGGAAAGGAAAAAGTGGGAAAGGAAAGGAAAGGAAAGGAAAAAGTGGGAAAGGAAAGGAAAAAGTGGGAAAGGAAAGGAAAGGAAAGGAAAGGAAAGGAAAGGAAAGGAAAGGAAAGGAAAGGAAAGGAAAGGAAAGGAAAAGAAAGGAAAGGAAAGGAAAGGAAAAAGTGGGAAAGGAAAGGAAAAAGTGGGAAAGGAAAGGAAAGGAAAGGAAAAAGTGGGAAAGGAAAGGAAAGGAAAGGAAAGGAAAGGAAAGGAAAAGAAAAAGTTGGAAAGGAAAGGAAAAAGTAGGAAAGGAAAAAGTTGCAAAGGAAAGGAAAGGAAAGGAAAGGAAAGGAAAGGAAAGGAAAGGAAAGGAAAGGAGAAATTGGGAAGGGAAAGGAAAGGAAAGCAAAAATTGGGGAAAGGAAATTAAAGCAAAGGAATGAAAGTAAAACGTGTCAAAGGAATAGAAAAGAAAGAAAAGGAAAGGTTGAAAGGGAAAAAATGGGAATTAAAAGCAAAGGAAAAAGTGGGAAAAGAAAAGAAAAGAAAATAAAAGAAAAGAAAAGAAAAGAAAGTTAACATTAGGAAAGGAAAGGAAAGGAAAGGAAAGGAAAGGAAAGGAAAGGAAAGGAAAGGAACATGATCAACAGTACAGGAAAGAGACAAAGGAAAGAAAATCAAATGGAAGGAAATGTGCTGGTCAGGAAATGGAAACGAAAGAAAAGGAAATGAATGAGACTGCATGGAACAGGAAAAGAAAGGTGCTGGGCAGAATAGGAAATAAATAAAACTGTTCAGAGAAGAATGAAACAGGACAGGAAAGGGACAGGAGATATACAGAACAATGAATAGATAGGACTGGAAATATTGAAAAGTACAGGGGAACAAAGAACAGGAGAGACAACAAGAAAATCTGGATCCCTGTGCTTGAGGACGGCATGTGGGATATGCTGTATATATAGTGGGCCCACCAACTATGAAATGACACATGAAGAGAGAAGAGGAAAGATTGATGGCGAGTACAGAAACATGAAAACAGAGACTCAGAGAAGGGCCATTCCCTTCTCTGAGTCTCTGTTTTCATGTTTCTGTACTGATGTGACCGATGTGTTGTGAGAACAAAGGAAGAGATCCGAGGATGAAGTGGAGTGTAGAGAGGGAAAGCAATAACACTTTCCCGGAGTGAGGGACCATGATTCAGCATGTCTGCAGATGGCAGAAGTCCTCCACGCGTATCTCGCTCAATCTCAGATTGATTTCTACTCTTTGATGCTCACAGGCCCGTGGCCTAGTCAGATCCTAATTAAGATTCACCAGCAGGGAACGGGAGAAAACAAGGAGAAGAAATACACACTGGCTGGAGTGGGAGGTAATCACACCAGATCTCTACAGCGAGATGCTCGTCCCATTCGACTGAACAGAGACGTCAAGAAACAAACATCAATACACAGGCAAACTGCCGTCTGCGACCCGGATGAGGTCGCCATTTTAGGAGAAGCGCCTGTCATTTCCGATAGAGCGCTGTGATTTTCACCTCAACATCCAGAGGGAAGTGGCACTGCAGATTTCTCTCAAAGCCATCAGACGCAGATGAAAAGAGAGTCGGACTCTGAGACTCTGAGAGCGACAGGCGGAAGCGCGAGGACAGATGAATCGTGGCATGGAAATCGCTCCTGCAATTTGGCTGGTCAGAAAGGAAAGGATAAACAGAAGGGCACACGTTCTCACAGGGCTCTTCTCTCGCTGACAGGTGGATGTATTCATTCTGCTTTAACACAAATACACACAAATACACACACTAGCATACTACCATGTTGCTACAGTAAATAGCATGTGTACTTAGTATGGGAATTTTCTGCATGCACAGAATGACATATTAAATTTATCAAAAAATGTGCATTATATAAGGCACATGGAATGCTGTGTCCAATAATGCTGTACTTCTTTACAGTGTTGTACTGTACAACCTCAGTATTTGATTGGACAACTGAATAAAAAAAATAAAAAAAATAAAAAGAAGAAATACAGAAAAGTCAATTAAAAATGCTAAATATCTTTGGACACTGAATTGAACATGCAACATAATTAAGTCTTGTCAACAATGTGGCATACTACTTTTTCAAATGTTCAATTTTATATATATATATATATATATATATATATATATATATATATATATATATATATATATGGGCAGTGTAAAGCATGTACTGCACAGTATGTTAGTATACCATTCTTGACAAAAAGCCCAATGTTCCCTTCTTAAGCTGTATCATGTTCCATACATGTCACGTGGCATTTGAGAGATTCAGAGTTGAGCTCGGCGATCATATTATAATCACGTAAATATGGCTGAAATATGAATCATGAGGAGAATGCAGAAGCAGCGTCTCTGTGTGTGAACATCAGGAGCGTTGTTGAGGAAGCTTTGAAACAGAAAACACATTTTAAATTTGAACAATATTTCACAATATTACTGTTTTCACTGTATTTGTGATCAAATGAATGCAGCCTTGCTGAGCAGAAGAGACTTCTTTCAAAAACGTTTACTGACCCCAATCTTCTGAACAGCAGCACATAAGCAGCAGATTATGATCGAAACAGCATCACATGGTTTTGTTGGTTGTGTTAATGAACATCACTTTGTAGGGGACAGCGGTCGTGGGGAGCCATTCCACTTCACTGCTTTCAGCCTGCCGGGGGAAAGCTCATCATCACATCCCTGCAGGACACACACACACACAAACACACACCTTAATTATTATGTAAACCAACCCACCTCACTCGCACACACATTCATATATTTGCACATCCCCTAAACATCTGTTGTTTTCAGAGGTGAAGTGTGTCATTCTGTTCCACTAGTGCCATTATACAGAATCGCAAAAATAATGATTGAATGTGTTTAGAATACTTACCGATTACTGTGCCGTGTATACTGCATATATATACCGATATTATACTATTATTACACATAATAAGGGAATCTTATTCTGCTAAGTGGACATTTTACACTGGCTGTATCTGTGTATGTTGTGTAGTTTTAAAATGAAGTGAAATAGTATAGTGTTTTGTTAGTGTAGTGTTTTGGTAAACATTAGCCGCTTTTCCACTGCCGGGCCGGTGTGAGCCAGGGCTTTAAAGAGGCCGGACGGGGCGAATAGCCTCAGATCTGTAGCACTGAGCCCAAAACCAGTCTGTGTTTCCACCGTCGGGCCTGAAGCTACGCCTAAAACACGCTCTCTGGAACAACGTCACACAAACCTAGCATTTCACCAACAAATGAAAGTTTTATCAGAACACGTATCAGAAAGAAATCACTGGAAACAGCGAGATCGCAAAACTAACATTCCTCTCATTTCAACCAGATGATCCCACAGTAGCTGCACGGATCTCAAGCTGTCTGGCAGACATCTCGGCATGGATGAAGGAACATCACCTGCAGCTCAACCTGGCAAAGACTGAGCTTCTCGTCCTCCCTGCCAGTCTGTCTCTACAGCACGACTTTACTATCCATCTAGATTCATCATCAATCACCCCATCAAGGTCGGTCAGAAATCTTGGAGTAACGTTTGATGACCAGCTGACCTTCACAGATCACATTTCAAAGACAGCTCGATCATGCAGGTTTGCACTGCACAACATCAGGAAGATCAGGCCTTTCCTTACTGAGCATGCAACACAACTTCTCGTCCAGGCCCTGGTCATTTCTAGGCTTGACTACTGCAATGCTCTTCTGGCTGGACTTCCATCATGTGCAACTAAACCTCTACAGATGATCCAGAATGCTGCAGCTCGTCTTGTCTTCAACGAGCCAAAGAGGGCCCACGTCACTCCTCTGTTCATCTCTCCGCACTGGCTACCTCTCGCTGCTCGCATCAAGTTCAAGGCATTGACGCTTCTTACAGATCTATCACAGGCTCAGCTCCCTCCTACTTTCACTCGCTCCTATGAGTCTACATCCCTGCCAGAAGCCTACGATCGGTCAACGAGCGACGTCTCGTGGTTCCATCACAGAGAGCCACAAAATCACTTTCCAGAACATTCTCATTCACAGTTCCCTGCTGGTAGAAGGCTCTCGCCGCCCTCATCCGGAACGCAGAATCCCTGACAACATCCAAAAGACAGCTGAAAACCCATCTCTTCTGTTAGCACTTAACCTCATAAAAAAAAGGAAATTTCCTTTTAATCCTCGCTTATCGGGCTTATGCTACTCTGAACAATGCCTGAACTTCGTATTTTGAGCACTTCTTGCGTTATTTTTTGCCTCTTCATGATGACTCGCTTCATTTAGTCCTAATTTGTAAGTCGCTTTGGACAAAAGCATCCGCTAAATGACTAAATGTAAATGTAAATGTAAATAAAAGTCGCCACTTGTTGGCATTTTGGTTGTTTACCTAAAGATTTAAAACCTAAGCATTTATGTTTTACCATAGTTTTACACTAATAAGTGATACATTGACCACAATAAATTTAAATGTCAAGATTGCACATTAGTCACTCAGAAGTGGTATTTACAGTTATTTCACAAAAGAAAGAGGACACACTTATTCAGTCGCATCTGTTTCTGTTCATTTGCAGTCACAGGACATAACATCACATTTAGAAGAATGATAATTTCTACATATTTTCCACCAAAAATACGACCTGAGGAGCTTTAGCACTCTCTCCAGTGACAGTCCCAATAAACGTATAGTTTCAGTCAGCGAAACAGAGGAAGATCCTGAAAAACTGGACTTGCTTTATTTTATGACATATGCAGAGCTAAATATGAATATCAGACAGGACCGGTATAAAGAGACGAGACACACTAACAAAGAATATAAATACAGGATTGCGATAGCCTGTATGATTTGTTTGATTTATCCAAGCGGTTGTATTTACCACGTTTACTATGGGAATGGATAGCGCACATAGTCTTTTGCATCGCATATGAATATTTCTGCCTTATACGGTGATCATAATCCACATCAGATCAAAAACAGAAGTTATTTCAAACACTCGCTGCTGTCTGAAAGTGAGTTTTGAGCTAAAAAGATTTTAAAAGTCTTTAATGATGATGATAGCTAGTGTATGAAATCATCCAATGCTGCCGACAGTGGAAACACGGTTATTTAGGCCTGGTTTCACGGACAGGGTTTAGATTAAGCCAGGATTAGGTCTTATTTCACTTTGGACTTTTTTAGTAGCTTTTATAAACCTGCCTTAGAAAAAAAAAAAAAATACTGGTGTGAATCTTGAGACAAAACAATGACACTGACATATGAAAAGATATGCTTTCAATTAAAACAGCTCAAACATGCATTTTCATCTGGAACTATCTAAAGCCTCATCTGTGAAACCGGGAGTGAATCTCTTGGCAAATATTGGAAATACAAATGTAAAATCGCAGAAGTGACAGATGGTCAAATCGAGAAGGATACACTAATCAATATATTGTGCATTTTTTGCAGATTTATTCATAAAGAAAATGTGCGTAGTTTGCACGGTTTACATGCTGCAGTTAGTGAGCCATCAGAACACTGTTTCCAAACAGGTTTCCCAGTTCCTCTCTTTTGCCATTGGTCGTAAAACAGAAACTAACATCGCCGGTTGAGTCTGAACGCTCGAACAAACACACACAAACTCACTTTCTTGTCAATTCACTCAACCGCATCGATGACCCCCCTTGTATTTATAGACACATACATCAAGGCCTGAATTCATTTCACACTCCATTGGAAAAAATATGCTCAGTACCTGAGACTAATACACACGGAGGTCATCAGGGAAAAAAACTGCATTGTAGTCCCAGAATCAATTAATTTATCCTACTGTGTTTCTCTCCTGCATCGTGGTGTGTAACGTTCTGACACCGAGAGGAATTTAAACCACAAGATTAATGTGTAAAAGTCTCTCTCGGCTGCTCCGAGGCGCACACCTAATCCTCTAATGGCAAAGAGGTTTGTGTGCATGAATTTATAATATGCATTTATATACCTTTGCACGTGTCGGCGTGAGTTTAATTCGCTTTAGGTAATAATTCATTTCACAGGTTGAGCACACAACTCCTCACTCGCCCCACTGGAATATTCTTCCTCCTCTTAGTACCTCCCTAAGACACATCTCGAATTAGACTTTCATCTCTTTTGTCAGTGCAGTCAACTCTCAGCTTCCAACGGATGAAATCCCGACACTCAAACGCATCCTCCTCGGGGCATCTTCTCACTTCTGCAGCATTGATGTGGCACAAAACAAATCAAGCTGTGTGGCAAATCAAATAGCAATCAGCCACAGTACGACTTCCGCTGAGTTTTCACGAAGGTCTAGCCGTTTTAAAAGGACACCCCACCAGGTTTAAAACAAGTAACTTAATGGTGACGCCCGTTGCAATGTTATTAATATTCTTTTTGTGATTAACTTTTTGTTTTCAGACATTCAAGTCGAAATAACTAGCCCTATCCACTCCATCAACTGACAATCCTGATATTTGTGATATACACAAATGTGTGCATAAAGAATATTGATTCTAAATGTTTTTCATAACAAATAACAAAAACATGAAAGAATTTAGAACATTGTGTTACGATTGTGCACTTATTTAATGTTATTATTTCAGGAGCTCAGGTTTTCGTACTAGGACCATTTTTACATGTTTGCATGAAATATTCATTGTAAAATAATAATGTTTGAATATTTTGCATTATTTAGCATTTTCTTGTCCAACTAAAATTGTAATATCTTAATGTTTTTAACGTTTTGTTGGCTAAAATAAGATGCAATTTTAGTCAAAACAATGCAACATCATGAAATTTATATTTGGTATATTTTAGTCAGTATGCAAAAATGGATTGTTTTTGTCAAGCCAAAACATGTGAGTGACTGAAAAAAAAAGAAAAATAATTAATAATAAATATAGCTGTAAACAGCAATTAACGGGGTTAATGCCAACTATGCTGTTAGGGTCTAGGCCAACGCAAAATGTAGGGCTGACTATGTGCTTGAACCCCTAATAAAATTAATGTAAAAACAGGTAATGTACTGGCAGAATATTACCATAAAACACTATACAATGCAAATAAAAATTCTAAATATGGGTAAAACGTTAAAATCAGTACAGTAAATTCTGTCATTTTAACAAATGGGCTGTATTTTAATGGGACTTTTCTTGGAGTGTGAATAAAAATGAATTCTGCTGGAACGGATTATGTGAGTGGAGTGGTTAAAGTAAACCTCTTGCTTAAAGTGTTTTGTAAAGTGCTTCAGCTCCACTCCAGGTTTTTGATTTCACTGGTTGAGAGAGAGAGAGAGAGAGAGAGAGAGAGAGAGAGAGAGAGAGAGAGAGAGAGAGAGAGAGAGAGAGAGAGAGAGAGAGAGAGAGAGAGAGAGAGAGAGAGAGAGAGAGAGAGAGAGAGAGAGAGAGAGAGAGAGAGAGAGAGAGAGAGAGAGAGAGAGAGAGAGAGAGAGACCAACACCTGACACCAACACTTGATTGTTTTGTTGCAGTCAGTCTAGCAGGCCAAACATAAGATTCAAAACTGAATTATGATTCATTTACGAAACATTAGGTTTACAGGGAAAGTTCCCAGACAGGGCTTTTGAGGTCAGTTCCCAGAAGCTATTGATCTGAGGGCAGGTCCATGCTATTTGTAAAAATGTACCCGAGGAGCATTGAGAACTATGGATTTTAATGGATTGTTTTGATGGTTTCTAGAAGCTGCAGCAAAAGTGTCACAAACAACCTCATAATAAATATTACATCGCACAAGTTCCAGATCCTTAAAGGGATAGTACACAGAAAAATGTATCTTCTGTCATCATTTATTCACCCCATGTCATTCCAAACATTCATGGCTTTCTTTCTTCCATAGACACATAGACATAGAATTTTGATTTTTTTTTTTTTTTTTTTTTTTTTTTTTTTTTGTCCATACAATCAAAGTCATTGGGATTGTTTTTTGGACCCCATTACCTTTCATTAGAAAATTCTTTAAAATATCTCCTTTATTGTCCTACAGGTTTTGAACAATATGAGGGTTTTGTATAGGTTTTAGAGCAGCAAGATTAATCGTTAAAAGATCTCAGTCTCGATTCAAACACTCACGCGATCTCATTCCTAAATGACAACGATTCATCAAATAAACTTCTGACCCAGAGAGAGCAGCTGTCATGTCCAGTTTTGAAACAGCTGCACAAACAATCTTTTCAACCACACAATATTTCTGTGTTACAATAATTAAAATTATCACAGAAGTACTGGGATAAAAGTTTTTAGTTTGCATATATGTCTATGGTAGCAAATCAAAAAGAAAGCAAATCAGGTTTTGAAAGTATATTGATGCTTCAAATAATGATTGTATCAATTACATCGTTACACCAGTAGGTGGAGACAACAAGTGACTGTTATCTGAATGTATTCACCATTAAATCATTCAAAAACACTGATTCATCCAAATAATGAAACAAGTCTTTATGTGTGAGTCATTGAATCATTCACTCGATCCGATGAAAAAAAAAACAAAAAAAACTTTAAATTCAATTGATATTTTTTAAATAGATTGCAGCAATTAACATTTTGTCAGAACTTGAAGTAAATTAAATATTTTTTTGTTTAGGAGTCTATTCAGAAACGTGATCTTCATTTTAATAATAATAAAAATCATGATTTTCATTTCATCCAGAATCTTGTAGCTCAGGTGTTTCTTTAAGAACAGTTTCTAAGAACATTCCAATATTTCATTACATAATTTGGTCAAAATGATTTTTTTTTTTTTTTTTTTTTTTTTTGTTGTTGTTGTTTTTTTTAAATAGTAGGAATCAGTCATATCTGCATAAACAAACTGTGGAATGATAATGAGGCTCTCATATAAAAAAGTCTGGCGGTGTTTTTCGAAGCATATCAGCACATAACTCAATTGGATGTCCCACCTGCTCGCATCCATCTAATTTAATGCTCTCCTTTCTATTTAGTCTTTGTCTGTTGTGACTCTTTTCACAACAGATCAGCAGTTTAGTGGTTATTCCACGGTGAGTTTCTCACTGTCATTTTATCATAACCTCCTGTGTTATTTCACACATTCAATTAAATCCCTGCACAGACGATAATGAAGCTCCCGCCCAACACACGCGAACAAGCTCGGGGAAAAACAGGCACAGCGACAGAGAGTAATCGACCACAAGCAAGAATGCCAATAATTCCTCAGGAAAGGGAAATTAGGCAAGTTTTCCACTTTTATTCAATACATATTGAATTGAGGCAGAAACGAGGTGCTTGTGAAGTTGTCACGGACACTGACAAAAACAAAGAATCATGTGGATTGCCAATACGGGAAAAACGCCCAGAAGGCTGTATATCTTCTGTATACTTTGTGTGGCAGTTCATGGCAATGTCAGTGATTATACTCTGGGGAAGATAGATTTAGAAATGCATGTCCTTCTGTCAAAATTCATTGGCTTCGTATCCACTGTATTGCATTTCATAACACTTCCTCTGGCATTTAATGAAAAAGAAACATCAGTTGCATACGTTATGTCCACATCATGCTGATAATAAGGTAACACATTTTCATTATTTAGTATGACTATATTTAAAGAGAAGTGTGTCATTTGTGCACCACTAGCATCACCGAACTTAGGCTACCTCTACATTATCCAGATTCATTGGTAATCACATCCTTTTCTCTGTGTTCTGGCCTTCAGTTCACTCTGAAACAGCGTTTTGTCCTTCGAAAGTCCAGTTTCCCAAACAGGCACTCTAGTCGGACTGTGAAAACAGAGGCATTTGAAAGTGATGACACGTTTAGTCATGTGACTTATATTAGACATATTATTACATAATTCCGGTATATGTGCCTGCTAAGTGCTATTCACTTTCACAGTGTTTGCAAAGATAAGTGTTACTTTGTTCAACCTTCATATTACATTCCAGCAAAGAAAACAGAAAATGTACTTGCAATTGCTGTTCTGTGGCAAATCATTGTGTTTTCGATTATATATGGAACGCCGATTGAGAACGACTCGCTAATAAAATTATTGTGCCGGAAGAGAAGCGTGAGATCTTTATTACGTCTGGTCTCTTGGCATCATCTCAGTGAGCTATTATTACGTTTTATGCATACACAGTAAGATGAGTTTATGGTTTCAGTGTGGATGAGAAACTTTTGGAAATTTGAAAATGCTATGGATCCAGATTAATGTAGACATATCCAGAGTTGCAAAAGTAAACACATATTTCCTGACCGCTCACCTCGTCTGCCATTGGTCGCTCAAATGGATAGTCCCGCCCCCAAACACGTGCAATTGGTTGAGTGCAGTTTAAACTGGTTTCATATCGCGAATGAGTCATGTTCATACTTGTCAAAGGAATCAACTTACTAATGGCTTGCTTATGTTGGATTAAATATTTAAAGTCTTAAAAATGACACACTTCACATGTAAATATGAAATTGTTACTGCAGCACAGTACAAACTGCATGAGTCATATCTTGTAATTACACAATAATGGCAGTGCCTATAAATACTTTAATTATAACCTCATAGAACAATAGCATGTTAAGTGATTAAATGGCTCAGCTGCTGTCATTTGAGTCTGTTCAGATGGGTTTCATTAACTTTAATTCTGCTTGAGAGCGTGTCTTGTGTTCAAAACGGGACTGGGCTCAGACTGGTCAGTTCTGCGCTGCACAAAAGCAGAATCGCTCCATTTGATCCCAAAATCCATTTCAAACCATCCCTGTCGCAAGCCGCCTCTCTCTATAGATCCTTCCAAAAGGAGTCATTAGGATTAATGAAGCTCTGCGATTAATTTAAATAATGGCTGTACGGGAAGAGAATAAGCCTGAGGACAATACCTTGGCGAAGCTGTGAACTCGTGCTAAAACGATGACAAGACAAGAGCTGCTCTTATCGTGAGCTTGGAAAGACATACTCACGCTTGGCTAAGCGCTTCCATTCTCTCCCGGCCCACTTTCCTATCTCTCACGTCCATTTTCAGTGCTGTTTGTCACACATGCGCTTTCTCTTCTCCTTTACTGCAGCCTTTTTTCTCCCTCTGCCTTATTGACTAGTGCTGTGTAACATGGGAGTAAAGGAAGCCATGCCAGACGTTCTGCATTGATTCTAGTTAAGTGAGCATAGGAACATTATTGCTATTCTGTTATGCATATACAGCAGTTTTAGGCAATTATGTTTGCAGGAACTGATCTGTTAAAAGTAACAATTGAGGAAGGTTCAGAACAGAGTAAATCTAAGAGCTTTTCAACCTTCAGGTCTGAATCTTGTTTATAGTATATTTTTTTAAAGTATATGTAGTTGTAGTTATACTTACTGTTAGGGATGCATAATGCATCAGTTATATTGTATGTTTTATGTATGCTTTTTGTTTTATCTATATACAGTAGGTTGATATTTGATGTGTGTGCATGCTCATTTCCTCTGTTTTTACATTTAGATTACCTTTGTTGAAATGTAACACTCCCTTAAAGTCAGAAGTTGCACTCGTCTTTTCTTCCCTATTGTGCCGTATATCTGAGAGAAACATTTCTGGAACGAGAACAAATGTGGGCGGGGCTTGATAATGTCCGTGGGGAATTGATTGGCTGGTTGTGGTTTGCTATTGGTGGATCTCATGTGAGTGACAGGTTGCCCCGCCCTCGTCATCAGAGAAGAGAAGAGATGCTGCACAAGCGAGGGGAAGTTTTTTTGATTCAAGATTACTAGGAACATGAATTTAAAACAATAATGATCTGCAAAGATAAATCATTTAGAATAAACACTGCAATACTCCATTAAAGAATTGTCAAATTTGATTTTATGGTGGCTTTTGCAACTCTCCAAATGAATATCCATTTTTCATACTTGTATCATTCAAAATGATTTATTATAAATATCTAAAAATATCAAAAACATTTTTAAATCAAGATGCATATACTAGATAAGTAAAATTAGATAAGATATTATGTCTTGTTTTCCGGGGGAATTAATCAAAATTAAGTGAGTTTTTGCTTAAAACAAGCTAAATTATCTTAGATTTTTTTTCTTACACCATGGACAGATAATTTTGCTTGTTTTAAGCAAAAACTCACTTAATTTTGATTTATTTACCCAGAAAACAAGACATAATATCTTATGGCATTTTATTACTTTAGGAAATGCATCTTGATTTAAGAATTTTTTATTTTATTTTATTTATTTTTTTTTTTGATATTGCACTGATAACAAGACAAAAATACTAAGTAAGAAAAGCATTTTTTGCAGTTTAGAAATATCTGCCATGTATCAGTTATCAGCCATAACATGAAAATAATTATCAATATCATGCATAATATCTGTATTGGTGAATGCTTCCGCGCTTAAAATATTATGTGAAATCTAAGATACTTTATACAAAAACTGGATCACAAATGGCAAAAGGCTTAGAACCTCAGTCTAAAATCAGAAATATAAAGCAACAAGAATTAAGGTCAGGAAGTGAAGCTTGACAATCCTCCAATCAAAATAGACCACACAGGATCACAGGAAGTAAATATGTTACATCATCATACAACATCTGCATAATACTACAAAAGCCTTTAGTGTCTGTTTTTTGTGTGTGCTGAAATGTAGATCAAGTAGACGTCCCAGTGGTAGAGATGTCAATATAAAGCAGTCCCTTTGGTGAAAGAACAAAAAAATAAAAAGGACCGGGAGATGTAAATAATGTATCTGTGACACAGGCTCATTTCTCTACAGAACTGGAATAAGGCATCGTCCCTATGGAGTGACTTCGCCATCTACTCACAGCTTATTCACTTCAGCAATGATGCATTCACTTTATTTCCCATGAACTGGGTTACATCATGCTGTGACGGAAATGTGAAGCGAAATGAAGAGGCTGTTCTTTCGAGAACAGACAATCACAGAAGTTAATCTAGCAATGAAATTTGAATTGAGTTCCGGTCCCTTTTAAACACGCGGGGCGGAAATCGTAAGTACCTGTTTATTACGTCCTTCTGAGAAATGTGTTAATACAAGCTCTCTGGATAAAAGCCTTTCTGTGTTCTAGAAGACGGCTGTTTCTGGCAATACCGTGCGATGTGTCCTCCTTGTGCAACAACAAAACAACAACACACTGCTACCTGTGTGTTTAGTGTCAGCGCTGACAACCTCCTGCCGTAAAGCCAACCTGTTTCTCCAAGGTCAATAATCTCGTCCCTGCTGCCGCCTCAGCAAACGCAATATGGTCCCTGTTTCTCAGAGGAGTGATCTATTAAACCAGTCCACCGGTGAAGCCGCACCCAGGCCTGCACTGAGCTGTGTGTGAGGTGTGTGTGAGGTGTGTGGATGATTGGCTGTCTACAGGTGTTTCGTTCTGAAGGCGACGATGAGCACCTGATATAACAGCTTGTGCCGGAAGTCAGTGAACAAATATGAGATTATTTATTTGATCAGGCACACAGAAATACTGCAGAATTGGGTTTGGTGAGATTTTTTAATTTTTTGGAAGGAAGGCTCTTCTGCTCACCAAGTATGCATTCAATTGATTTAAAAAAAAAAACAGTAATATTGTAAAATATTATTACAATTTTAAATAGCTGTTTTCTATGTGAATATATAGTAAAGTGTAATGTATTCCTGTGATCAAAGCTGAATTTTCAGCATCATTACTCCAGTCTTCAGTGTCACATGATCCTTCAGAAATCATTATGATTTAATGATCAAGAAACATTTCTGATTATTATCAATTTTGAAAAGAGTTGTGATGATGCTTCATATTTTTGTGGAAACTGTGATACATTTTATTTTTCAAGATTCTTTGACAAACAACCGAACAACATTTATTTGAAATAGAAATCTAACATTAATCTTAGTAACATTAATCTCTAGTAACGTCATGTCTTCTTTGATAAATTGAATGCATCTTTGCTGAGTAAAAGTACTCCTTTCTTTCCACCCCAAAAAAATCTATATGCCAAACTAGGGACGGGCGATCTGACGATTTAATATCGTGATCGATCTTGAAGACATGCACAATCTACTTTTCAATCGAATCATACAGAGATTGTGATATTTTATGTCCTCTTAATAATGTTAAAGGGGTGGTATAATGCCCTTTTCACAAGATGTAAAATAAGGAATCTCTGATGTCCCCAGAGTGTGTGTGTGAAGTTTTAGCTCAAAATACCCCACAGATATTTTTATATCGCATGTTAAAATTGTCACTTTTTGAGGGTGAGCAAAAAAAGTTGTTGTGTCTGTCCCTTTAAATGCAAATGAGCTGCTGCTCCCGGCACAGGGGGCGGAGCTTCAACAGTTTGTGTCTTTTCACATCACACACACATGCACTGAAAAATTTCAAAAACTTTCAACCTTTTATGTTAAAACCGGAGTCAGACAATGATGGAGAGACTCAAGAAGAAGTGACAACATGTAGAAGCAACAGGACATTTCTGAATGGTTATGTAGCTTATGTGACACATCTTGTGTGTCATTATTATGTGTCATACATGTCTGTATGTTAGACACTAACCCGGGAGGAATGTGGTGTAGTCTCTACCAGCCGTTTGTTGTAGTCCTTAAAAAATGATTTCTATATAAGCAAATATCTCCCTTTGCTTTGAACTTTGAGCGTTGTAACTTTGCAGATGTTGTTTATGCTCAAACAGCAACATTACACACTAACTAAAGTTAGAAAAGTCAAATCATAATCAACCACCCCTTTAAAGCAACACTATGCATTTTTTCAACCTTCATAATATATTTCCAAGACCCTTGTGATGGTACATCGACTTACAATAGGTTGAATGACACGTCTGCCAGAGCCTGACAGGGTCTGTATCGCTTTTACTGGCACTACGTAACTTCAGGGTTCGGTTAGTAACCCGAGGACAAAAAGAACTACAAAATTCGACTGCTTTACGGCATACGTCACTTCCCACACCACTTCCTCAAATTCGGACGTGAGAGGTCAACCAGCGTTTGTTTTCCGGCTTTCGTGTGTATGTTTTTGTCATGGCCAAAGCAGCAACGGACAAAAAAACAAGTCAGAAGTAAGCCTATGTCTAAACGGCGTGTACAAGTTTGGTAGAGGCTACATTCTTGCAAGTAAATAATACATGATTAGATGGACAAAATCATCTTTTAGGCTAGCCTATGACTGCAGGCTGATAGTCATGTTTGTTTATTTATTTTTCTGGTGAAAGTGTCTTGCCTCAGGCTATAATGCAAATCGATTTTTCAACTTTGCAGATTCATCTATGGTAGCTTGATATTATAATATTGACATGGCTATTACCTACCACACAAACATTAAATTGAATTCATTCTGTAAAATAGTAGCCAATAGGCTACTATAATTTTCTACTACAACTGGCTTGTAAACGTGAGCTACGCGATGATCTTTTGGTGTTTGAGAAAAATAAAACCCATGAAATTATATTCATATGACATGCTGAAATATATGCCACTGTACAATAACAAATGCGTGTGTATCCCCTGGTGTAACCATGACAGATTTTACGACAATAGTAGAAGACAATACTGTTTCCCAACTGTAGGGGGACCCGAGAGCAAAACTTACTTGGTGTTGCTTTAAAATACAGCAATAACAGCCACTGTGCTGTTCTGACTGGTCGAATCATATCATTTGCATTTGAAAAACAATTAAACAGGAGTTATGCAATGAATCAAATTTTTGTTTCGGTTTCGATTATGGCTTCCAACGATTATGAAAACGTGATAATCAAGATAAAATGATCGTTCCTTTCCTTTAAAGCGGTGTGCTTTCACCCCTCCTTAAAAGCCTAAACTTAACATCCAAATCAGTCAATCATGTAACATAACTGTCGTAAAGCTCAGTCTACTGTGGGACATGCTTTATTTTAAAAAAGAGTTATTAAAAGCGCATGAAAAGTGTGGAACACGGATGAGCAAAGTATTCTTGGGGTTTCAGGCGTGAGCCTAAACGGTCAAATATAGACAAAAATATTTCAAAACGTCCGTCTTGGTGAGTATTTACATAAAGACAGTCAGTTATGTCTTACGTGAATAAACAATTGGGAAAGAAACCGGATGCGTGTCATTATAGTCATAAAGTCTCATGACAAAATCTCTCACTGCTCTTGACTGAATAACTTTAGTAGTTTAATAAGAATCATTGTATATTTAATTAATACAGTGAAGACTATGCAGTGTTTTAAAGTCTAACTCAGGGTTTAATTACTATTTTGCCAACTGACTGATGCAATACTGTGTTGTAAATTGTGCAAATGGATACGTCTATTCTCGATAGTACATCTCAAAATTGGGAAGATCAAGATTGTTTGTTATAAGATTGTGATATGATATTTTGGGATGATCGCCCACCCTTATCCCAAACTTTTGAATTATTGTGTATTAATAGTGGTAAATAGAAAGTAACAATGTTGTCTATTAAAATGATATGTAGTTTTTAGTTTAGCAGGACAGCTTCATGAGCTCGGCATTGCGATGGAGGACAGAATGAGTGTGAAAGTGAAAGAGAGGAGAGCCGCTCTCCTTGACCTGCCGTTGTGTGTGTAGGACGAGTGATTTATCGCTGTCTCTGTCTCTATTACACAGCTATACGTGTGTCCCAGCGACTCGCTCAACACGTGCAGTATATCATTACTGCCATGCTATTCTCAGCTGTATGATTAGCAAGTCAAATAGACTCAAGTACATGTTATAACACCACAGAATATGCTTTATCCACTGATGAAATATCATGAGAGGATTCAAGAAGAAAAACAAGCATATATTTATAATGTCCTGTAATTATAACAGTGCATGTTCATTTAAAAGGTGCATTGGTATGTTATGCATCACTATATATTTGTTTTGTCAGGTAAAATAAAAAAAATATGCTTCATGTGGCAACATCTAAATCAACTGCTTCAGTCAGATTTCATCTAATTTATTATCATATCATTTATTTAATATCAATTAATCAAACTGACTGCAAACAATAATAGCAATAACTGTTAAGGGTCTGAGGTAGAAATAGTTTTATAAATTAACAACTGCACAATTAAATGTCAGTGTGTGTGTGTGTGTGTGTGTGTGTGTGTGTGTGTGTGTGTGTGTGTGTGTGCATATATATATATATATATATATATATATATATATATATATATATATATATATATATATATATATATATATATATATATATAAACTGCATTTATTTGATCAAAAATAGCTTTCTTTGATGAGTAGAAAGTTCAGAATAAAAGCATTTATTTGAAAACTAAATAGAAAACTTTTGTAATATCTAATAAACTTTTTTCAAAAGCATGAAAGAATTTGAAATATTCAAAGTGGTTTGTTCGTTATTTCATTCATTCATTCATTCATTCATTCATTCATTCATGAAAAGGACACTTTTCAAAAGATACTAAAATGCTTTAAAATGCAATTTAAAATAAAAGTGCATACAAATACCCCCAAAAATCCCAGTGTCTAAAATGAATGCACCGTGCTTATCACACTCAGAAGTGCGCAAGTATCATATATCTCCATATAAAATATATTGCTTTAAAATGTTATCATTTCCTAACATGTTCTAGTGCAGGGTAATTATGAAATAATTTCTTGAATATTAAACATAGATAGAAGTGTGTAATAGATGATACTGCCTTGAAGGAAGATTTAATGTTTCCCTAGTGACAACGCGAGCGAGAACAATCAGCGGGTCTCTAACAGAGAGGCTCTCGGTGTGCCGTTGCTTCCGGACGGTTCTCACACACAATATGTGGGATTTCACAAGCTGAACACCTGATGTTCGTGTCTTCTCCGAGTGCTCTCTGTCTGGTTTCTCAAGTGTGTGTGTGTGTGTGTGTGTGTGTGTGGGTGGGTGTGTAAGGTGAGGGAGCGTGTCTTTGAGACGAGGTGAGCGTGTGGGAGGCTGGTTTGCTGTTTTGTTGCGATTGTGTGGGTAGAGATAATGCACTTCTAGAGACGTCAAAGAATGATTGTGTGTGGATTTGTGTGGACTCTGAGTCAACACTGTTAACCTGTCAGTCCCTACAATGCCATTGTTGTTCAGGAAAACCATTGACTGTTGCTTCAGCGGCCAGTGATGTATCAGTATTACTGTTTGGGGTTTGGATCTTTTATTTGACTTCTCTGTTTACTTGTCATCTCTCATTATCATCTCATAGCTACTTAATGTACTTATAATGCTACTAATTAAAGCGAGACGTTTAATGAAATGATTCTATCATCATTAACCCAAAGATGCTCTTTCTTCTGTGGAATAAAAAAAAAAAAAGACATTTAGTAGAACATCCAAGATGTTCTTTTCCATACTGAATGGAACCACATAAAAATGTATTTAATATACGTTTATATGACTTGTATGTTGTTTTCAGGTGTCTTTAAAACATGTATACCATAATCAATAAATGTTTTAGTCGATTTATACTCTCGAAAAAAGAAAACTAACAATGCCTTGTCATAAAAATGACAAAAGAGGTGTAAAGAGTACCTGAAACCCATATGTAAGTAAAAGTAGAGACACATTACTGTGAAAAGTCACCAATTCCAGTATCAGTTGAGTGCAAGTCTTACAGTATGTGATTTGAACAGTATTTTACTCGTACTGAAAGTAGGCTCAGAGATGCACTAGTCCTCTACACCCGAGAGACATGCCAGTGAAAAACAAGAATCAGTCTGTTCTAAGACAGAAATAAAACTGAGCACCTCAATATTGCAATAAATCAAGGTCGATGCAAAAAACACTTAAATGTCTGCAAAGTCTTAAAGTCTCAGTTAGCTTGAAATTTCCTGAAAGCTCCGACTTGTACCATGTGACTGTTGCAGATTCATTAATGCGTTGATAGTGTTAGAGACCTTTGCATGTTGTCATCTGGTGATTACGGTAATATACCTTAGTCAGGGTAGCACCATATTTATTTGTTTGCCAGGAATGAAAACGAGGCTGTGAGGGATACAATACAGTGTGTTCAGTGGATTGTACTGGTGTTTAACAACAATCTGATTGTTCAGCGGACAAAACATCTTTCCGTATAGACTTTCAGTGGACAGATGCTACATAAAACAGTTTTAAAAGGTGCGTGAGTTGTGAAAATGATATCTATAACCTTTACCCAGTGCTTGCCAAAGACTGTACATCTGTCCCTCACAGCCTCGTTTTTATTCAATATGGCGTCCAACTAAAGTCTATTACGACATGGCAAGAACGCACAGCATGTCCTCATCTCATATATGAAACACCTGTGATTCTTCAACTACCTGCTAATGCACTCATATTCCTGTAAACTAGCATTGTTGACAAGAAATGCAAAACACACAATACAGTGCCTCCAATGCCCCATAGATGGCGATATCACTTCTTTTGTAGCAGAAATAAAACGTATTGAAGTAAAAAGTACATATACTAATCAGAAATAGTCAAGTAGAGAGTAAAAGTTGCATATATCTTTGATTCTCAGCCAAAGTAGCAAAAAAGATACTTAAGTACAGTATCACTCGAATAATTCCTCAACTAATTTACACCACTGCAAAAAAAACAAAAAGATCTATTGGGATGTTCACACAAAAACATTCTGCAAAACATCTCCTTTTGTGTTCCACAGAAAACGAATGCTATTTGGGTTTCGAAAGACACGCGAGTGCATAAATGAGGCCAGAATTTACAAGATAATCCTTTAACATATCTTTAGGCCACTGCCTGTCCTTTTTTCCCTCTATATCTAGTCCAAATCTTGCTGGAACAGAGACCGATCACTATCCCTGGAAACTCTTTTTCTAGCCATGGGCTAGACAGAGAGAGTCAAAAAACTAGAAAAGAAAAGTGTTTGTTTGATGTTTGCCAAGAAGAGAAGTGCCAGTGTCCAAAATGGCCGCTAACATGCTTCCGCCTGAGCTGAACGCCAGAATAACCCGAGGCAAACTTTAACCGAGCATTACAATTCCAGTCCATACTGAGATCTGAGATCCGGCTCCAGCTGCCGAGAGAACCAAGGGATGCTCGTTTTCACTCCTTTTCTGTCTCCGCCCCACGAACAGAACACATCCAGGCTAGTTAGCACTTCTGAAATTTAATAACAAAGACCTCCTGAGCGATGCTAACTTGATATGAATCTCTCTCTCTCTCTTCCTCCTTTCTTCTTGAGGAAAGATCAGAGAAGAAAGAGGAGGAAGAACACACTCATATAACAGGCCATTCACGTCGGCGAGGCCAGACTGAGACGTTGCACAATAGCATTGATTTCCTCTGTATGACTGTAGACATGCAAGGTCTTATGGATGTGTTCATGAAGTTAACATGTATTGCAGACGTCTGGGGTGATTTCACACAAAGCTTTATCTAGGTGCTTGTATTTGCTCTACTTTCTTTTGACACACCTGTAATAGAAAAGTGTGGAGTTGGTAAAATCACCACTGGAAGTAAGTGTTGACTTGCTGCGAGGTCTGAGAGTTCGGCTGAGGTGAGTGTTTTCATCCGGAGGCAAAACTCTTCCATTCTGCAGCATTTTTAATATCAGACATGAGCCCGTCTGCAACTGTTGTGTGCTTTATGCCTTGATGATTTGCACCGTGTCTTCCTTGCCTTCGTCCTCTGGCAAAATAGCCCATGTCCTACAGAACGGTTCAAACCCTCGGGCGAACATCCACTGCTAAACAACTGCGACAACAGCATCGACGGGAAAGCCACAAACACATCAGGCCTGCGTCGCTCCTGCTGAGCTCATGTGATTGCTGCTAATGTTGACTGGAGATTTACAGATGCATGGAGATATTATATCACTACAGGGAATTATTGCACCTACAGTATGCTGTCTGGTGATATGAGTATATAGAAACTGTTTTTGAGGGTCATTGACTCTATATATATATATATAAAATGCATGTTTTGTTTTAAAATAAAAAATATAATTTTTTTATGTTCTTTGGTTCACAAACACAGACATTCCATGGTGAGAAAAGGACCCCCTAAAATATTTACTGAATAAATAATCCATTGAATAATTAAATTTTGGTGGGAAAAAAATAAAAATAAAAATGTTCCCTTGAAAAATATTTAAAACTGTTTCTTTGTTATGATTTATCATGTGGTGTGACTAGCAATGATACAAACCAGGTAAAAATACTTTTTACCTCAAAAAATAGATTTAAAACTGTTTTGGAAAATCGTTTTGATGCTGCGTACACTGAAAAAAAATTTGCAGTATTTACTTTAAAACAATTTTGTTGTAAATTTCTCAAATAACTACAAAGAAAAAAACTGTGAATTAAATATGGCATGTTGAAGTAGAAAGACTGAAATAGTATTTTCTTGTAAAACATCCTCCAGTGATCTTTGTTTTATGTATAACCTTGTAAAATATATATATATATATATATATATTTTTTTTTTTTACAGTGTACAGTCGCTCTAATATTCAGGCTTTAACAGAAATATTTAGCACAAAACAAGACATTTAATGACATTAGTTTTTTTTAAAAGTGTTATTGAAGTTTCTAAAAACCTTATGGGAGTAAAAAGAGCACATTTGTCAAATCTTAGCACGTTTTACGCCATCAGTCCTTGTGTATAGTGTCAGTCTGAGCCGAGGATGTTTCTGACAGCCGGAGAAACACGTTCGTCTCAATGGCAGATGCGTGGCTGGATCTAGGGCATGATGATGAAGATGATGATGATGATGATGATGATGAGCAAGTAATTAGCAGTGTTAATAGCATGTAATGTTTTGGCAGTCATAACTGACGACTCAATCGCTTGACTGACGTCTCCTGTGTGTGTGTGTGTGTGTGTGTGTGTGTGTCTGACAGTGTGTTCAGGCGAAGGACAGAGAGTGTGTTTGGCCGTGTGTGTGTCTGACTGTGTGTTCAGGCGAAGGACAGAGAGTGTGTTTGGCCGTGTGTGTGTCTGACTGTGTGTTCAGGCAAAGGACAGAGTGTGTTTGGCCATGTGTGTGTCTGACAGTGTGTTCAGGCGAAGAACAGAGAGTGTGTGTGGCTGTGTGTGTGTCTGACAGTGTGTTCAGGCAAAGGACAGAGTGTGTTTGGCCGTGTGTGTGTCTGACTGTGTGTTCAGGCAAAGGACAGAGTGTGTTTGGCCGTGTGTGTGTCTGACTGTGTGTTCAGGCAAAGGACAGAGTGTGTTTGGCCGTGTGTGTGTCTGACTGTGTGTTCAGGCAAAGGACAGAGTGTGTTTGGCCGTGTGTGTGTCTGACTGTGTGTTCAGGCAAAGGACAGAGTGTGTTTGGCCGTGTGTGTGTCTGACTGTGTGTTCAGGCAAAGGACAGAGAGTGTGTTTGGCCGTGTGTGTGTCTGACTGTGTGTTCAGGCAAAGGACAGAGTGTGTTTGGCCATGTGTGTGTCTGACAGTGTGTTCAGGCGAAGAACAGAGAGTGTGTGTGGCTGTGTGTGTGTCTGACAGTGTGTTCAGGCGAAGAACAGAGAGTGTGTGTGGCTGCGTGTGTGTCTGACAGTGTGTTCAGGCGAAGGACAGAGAGTGTGTTTGGCTGTGTGTGTGTCTGACAGTGTGTTCAGGCAAAGGACAGAGAGTGTGTTTGGCCGTGTGTGTGTCTGACAGTGTGTTCAGGCGAAGGACAGAGAGTGTGTTTGGCCGTGTGTGTGTCTGACAGTGTGTTCAGGCGAAGGACAGAGAGTGTGTTTGGCTGTGTGTGCATCTGACAGAGTGTTCAGGCGAAGGACAGAGAGTGTGTTTGGCTGGGTGTGTAATGGGAGTGACACACAGGTCTGGCAGGCATGGTAGCGGTGACTGCGAGGGAAGGCAGAGCTGATGGATCTGTCAGACGCGTGTGTCCATCGAGTGTGTGTCGAGTGTGTGTGTGTGTGTGTGTCACTGCTCCTCTCTCGATCTCACTGTCTGTTTGTTTTGGCTGAAGAAAGAGTTGTTTTGTGGGCTGAGAAACGGAGAGGAGCTGCAGCTGGACTCTTGCTTTTCTAGGTGACTGTGAATGTTGGAATTGTTTGTAGGCTATAACTGGGATGGGATGGATTTTTTTTTAATATATATATATATATATTTTTTACAATTTAAGATTTGGCTAAATGAAAATCACGATAGTCTGAATTAATCTGGACACTTCCTATGGGTCGTTGAAATGGAAATTGGATTGAAGCGACCGTAAGAGGAATAAACTGAAGCATTCAAGCAACAGGCGTTTATTTAGACAAACTGGGTCTGTTTGTTCTCTGATGGGTAGATTTGTTTTCTCAAATGATTAGACATATTTTGTTGAACTAATTGTGAAAATATTTAACAGAACCATCCAAACAGATTTTAATATTGATTTAAATTTAAAATACCCAACACGTTATTTCAGATATATTCTAATTAAATACTGACATCAAAAATTGTATTTATTTATTTTATTTATTTGCTATATATATATATATATACACACACACACACTAACACCTTTGTAAAAAAAAAAATGCACTTGAAATTTACATTAACAGCTTATAATTGTAAAGGAACTTTGCATTATGCAAAGCTGTTGCATAATTTATCTCTTGAGGAGGTTCAGTGAATTTGTTTCTGCTTGGATCAATTTATCACATTACTTGGTATCATTTTAGAATTGTAATGTTGTTGTTTTTTAAAGTAAGTATTGGTACTCAGTATTGGCAGAATTTATTGTAAATGTTAATTGTAGTCACTCTGCTGTGAGTCTTGACCAGGGAACAGCCCACAGTGTTGTAATAAACCACCATTGTCTACACAGTCTCACTTCAATTTCTCACTTCCAAGTGGCAGTTGCACTGGAACCTTCTATCTCACCTGAACATATTGCAGATACTGATCCACATTATTGCTTCTGGGAATGCAGTAGCCTTTGTAGAAGTAGAAATCAGGGCTGAACATGTCCTCATGAACCACACCTTCGCAAGAGGCGCTTGACTAGTCATCAGTCACCGTACCGCCACACTGGATCTCGACGATCATGTAGCGCGCAGTGTTCCAGGACACAGCCTGTAAAAATACTCATTCATATTAAAATGCCATGCAGGTGCTGAGTCTATCTGGCAACTTTTTGCATAGACCCTTTACAAAGATGACTGTAAATCATAGACATACACTTCATGTACAAGGACCTTCTCGCAGATGTGGAAAAGGTAGTGTTCATGCCATACTTTACAGTTTTGTTCAATTGCTAAGAAGCGTTTGCCAATTCTTAACACAGCAACACACCTACAACACACAATTAGCCAAATAGTACATTTCTGCCCAAAACCACATTTTCTTTCTTTCTTTCTAAATGCAAACTCTACATTGAAAAACGCAGAAAAAAAAAAACTTTTTCAATATACACTAACTCTATCAAAACACTGCAAACCCATTTAAAAATCGAATCATTCGGTCAAAACTCTAGCATTCGTTTTCTATCCAACATGAACACAGTCAATCATAGTGCAATGACTATCAATATACTAACAGTTGGTGGCATTACAAAAACTGCATTATGTGTCATGTTTCAGTTCTATCTATATAGAACATACAGTATGAAATCAATTTTGTTTGTTTTTTTCATTCAGCGGTGTGTGTGTGTGAATTCATGGTGCATTAGATAGTATAATATCTAAATGTGAAGGAGTCATCAATACTTTATAGAATGCACAACTGAAGAAAAACAACAACAACAACAACAACAGTAAGTGACAGAATTGCTGCAGTAAAGGCTTTATTAGCAATATGAAATTGCTGTCAGAGATCAACAAAACGAAACAAAAAAGACAAACATACATGGCCTTTGGTTTAAAGTGTGCAAAAATAAAACAAAATGACAGATAAAAGGCACAGAAAAAAAGTCCTGTTCAAATCTATATGATCTCCAACATTTGGCCACATGTTCTCGTCTACATCACATCGTATGTTGTCTCTCACTATCAGCGGCGGCCTTAAGCATCTGGGGTCACATTTCAATAACTAATATGGGGCCCTACCCACATAAAACATAAACATAATAGAGCAGAAAAAGCAAGGATTCCTGTTGGTTTGCATCAATGGTATATTATTTTATTACGTGCACTTTCAGCTTCATGAACAGGCAGCTCAACATAGAAATAATCCAACCTCATTTGATTAAAACTATATACAATTATACAGCGTTTTACGTTGGAATAAGCCTCACCCTTTCACGCAGGGCAACTTCACTGCTTAATTGATTTGCGCAGTAAATTTTCAACTGTCTGGGCTGACTTTAAAAAAAACGAGCTCAAACATCCCCTCAACTTGAATTATTTAACAAAAGCAAAGAAGAAAAAGTGTCTGACTGACACTGAAACGAACTTATCATAAATAACGATGGGCTCTGCGTTATTTCAGCACCACTTAAACGTCGCCATGGTAACCGCGGCGCGAGTTCGACCAATCAGAGACGTCAGTGTTTTGCTTAGAATTGTGGGTAGTGTAGTATTTCTCCAGAAGATCGCAAATAACAAGGTTGATTTCATACCTTGTGGCTTTTATAGGAGCAGAAACTTTCGTTTCACAACCTCGTAGCTCGTTGTCAATCTACCTTGGATGGTTTAGACATTATGGCTGAAAATCAATATCCAAGGGGTCCCCCTTGGAGGGCGGGGCCTGTTTCAATTGAAACGGGTGAAACATAGGTAAGGCCACATCTGCTCACTATACACCTTGGATAGAAACGCTTGGCATGCCTTATCCACCCTGAGATGTCTCTGCAGCCAGCATCTATGGCATCCAGGAGGGACATTTGGTCATGTGGCCGATGATCATATACTTTCCTCCTCCAAGCAGAAAATAATTCCTCAATCGGGTTAGAGAGTACGGAGGAAGGAAAAGGAAAATCATTCTCGGATGGGTTACACTTTGTTTTGATAGTCCACTTTAGACAATCCACTAACTAAGTAACTTTTCAACTACATGTCAACTTACTCTCATTAGAGTATTAGTAGACTATCAGTAGACTGTAATGTTATGGTTAAGTGTTGGGTTAGGAGAATTAGTTGACTTGTAGTTGCCAAGTTACTTATAGTCAGTAGAATGCTACATTGTCCCATGTAATCACAAATGTCCTCATGTTTCCTCCCACCTGTTCTGCTTCTGGCACCAGTTGTTGGTGGAGGTCATCTAAAAACAAAATAAGGCGTTCTGTGTTGAAGGGACCAATCTGGCTTTTCTGCAGGACCAAACCAGCACTTGAGATTGCAGCACACATTGTGATATTTGCTCCTCTCTGACCCGGCACATCAGCGGTGGCCCTTTTCCCAATCACATTTCTTCCTCGTCTACGTGTTTTTGCCAGGTTAAACCCTGCCTCGTCTACATAAATGAATTCATGCAGTGTCTGATTAGCCTTCAACTCCATAATTCTCTGAAAGAAAAATCAAACATAATTTTTACATAAATGCTATGTGGGTGTGTTTACTTGTAGAGTAGCAATAGAGAATAGTGAAAAAATAGTCATTGTAGAATCAGACATGGTGTATAGACACCATACCTGGACGTATTGGTGCCGGAGTTCCTTGACCCGATCACTGTTTCTCTCAAAGGGAACCGTGTACAACTGTTTCATTCGAATTCTGTGTTTGGTCAGAGTCTGAGCAATGGAAGCCAAGCTGATGCTTTCCACGTTCTGGAATACCAGGTTGTCCTCTACAATTCTGGTCTGAATTTCTCTCAGTTTTATTGCATTGTCAGCAATGACCCATCCCTCAATGGCATGTTCTTGGCCTTCACTGAGAAGCTTTCTTCTTTCCCCAGAGCGAGGAAGTCGTTGTGTCATTTAGAGGAACAAAAATACAACATATTGCTGGTGGCCAGCAGTTACTGTAATACAGTAAATAGCAACTGCACTGATAGCCCTCATGAAATGCATTATTTACCTGTTGGTTTGTTGAAAAATCCGGATAATGGAAGCAACGGTTGACCATCTGAGATTAGGCTGGACTCTTTCACCAGCCTCTCTCACAGATAGACCATGGTTTATCACATGCTCTATGATGGTGGCTTTTATTTCATCTGTGACAACAGCTCTTACCCTACTTCGAACAGCAGCACACATTCTTACTCCTCTCCCCCTACCTCTCCTTCTCCCTTGTCCAACTAGTCCTCTCCCTGGTCCAACTAGTCCTCTCCCTCGTCTAACTAGTCCTCTCCCTCGTCTAACTAGTCCTCTCCCTCGTCTAACTAGTCCTCTCCCTGGTCCAACTAGTCCTCTCCCTCATCTAACTAGTCCTCTCCCTGGTCTAACTAGTCCTCTCCCTCGACCATCTAGTCTTCACCCTCGTCCAACTAGTCCTCTCCCTCATCTAACTAGTCCTCTCCCTTGTCTAACTAGTCCTCTCCCTCGACCATCTAGTCCTCTCCCTGGTCCAACTAGTCCTCTCCCTCGACCATCTAGTCCTCTCCCTCGTCTAACTAGTCCTCTCCCTCGTCTAACTAGTCCTCTCCCTCGTCTAACTAGTCCTCTCCCTCGACCATCTAGTCCTCTCCCTCGTCTAACTAGTCCTCTCCCTCGTCTAACTAGTCCTCTCCCTCGTCCAGACATTTTCTTTCTTTTTCTGCTCCTCTGTGTTGCTTTGAACAAAACGATTCCAAAGAGTGCCTTTTTCTTGTGTAAAAAGTCTTTGAGATTGGAATTGGAAAATCTCCTGTCTATTGGAGTCCATTGGAGATTTGAGACTGTAATGATCAGTAATTTGAAAATGCTTATCAGCTGTTTGAATATTTCATATATATATGAAATATTCAAACAGCTGATAAGCATTTTCAAATTTAAGTCGTATATATATATATTTGTTTCAATAATTTTGAGCTGATATTGTTGCAGACATAGAGACTTTATACTGTATCTATGGTTTGGAACATTAGGTCTTCATTTCTGGCAAGCTGCGTTAAAGCATTTGTAAAAAAGACTATAAAGATCCATGATTTTGGTATTGGGTATGCTTATGCTTAAAGAAAATGTAGGCCTTCTAGAAACGTCTTAATTGACTGCATTTTGTGTGAAAACAACATGAATTGTGTTAATGGTATGGTCAAAAAAGACAGATGTTGTGCTATTTGTCTTTAGAGTTTTGAAAATGTGACTACAGATTGGACAAAAGGATGTTAGCAATTGAAAACAACTGTAATAATAAAGACATTTGACAAGACTCCATATGATTCAAAATTAGGTTACTTTAAGTTTATGTGGGATAATTAAAGGTGTATAGTTACAGAACAGATTAGCCAAAATAAACTTTACTATATATATATATATATATATATATATATATATATATATATATATATATATATATGTTGAGTATGTTTAAATATATATATATATATATGTGTGTGTGTGTGCTTATGCTCAATTCATACTGAATTCATACATTTACAGCAGTTGTAGGCATTTCTACTTCCATAAAATCCATTTAGATTTTTTCAGCACATCCTGTTTGCTTCCATAATGAAGAATTGACGACTGAAAGACTTTCTCAGTTCAGTTCTGAATAGCGCTGCTATAAAGGGTTGAGTGAGACACGGATTGAGTTATGGATGTTTCTGAGGTGTGATGGTGTGTGTCTTTTTGCAGAGAGAGGGTGACTTTATAGACTATTAAATATCTCATAAACATTATCGACCTCCGTTGCAAGAGAATATTCAGCAAAGGCATAAACACGCTGTGAAATGTGAAATCTGTCATGTAAATTAAACTACAGGAGGAATAAATCAGTGTGGATTTCATAGCTTTAATTCATATCCCCACAAACCCCACAGTACTATAAACTAGGCTCACTATTTAAATTATAATGGTTATAATACAGTATATACTGAGATATTATATATTAATTTTTTAAATTTCATTATTATCATATACTAATATATACATACAGTACAATGCTGATAACTCAGTCAGACTACATATTCAGTCCCACTAACATATACTCAGTTCATAAAATATGTTGCAAATCAACAAACAAGGACAGTAACGTTTATGGATTTAATTTGTTTCAGCGAAAGCTCTGTCCAGAAGCATCTCCGCTGTAACACCCTCAGCTGTGAAATATTCACCTTTGAGCTGTGATGTTGAGGCTGTGAGGTTTATTGTGTGCAGGTGTTGATGATGGCCTGTGTTTAATGCACTGCGAAGGCTAATTGCCTGGCCAGCGTTTACTTGTTTCGTTCTCTTTTAAAACCCCACTTATTCAACACTCAACTGGTCAAAGTACAGCAGCCTCGACCGTATCCAAACCCCCACCTGTGTACATTAAAATCATGGATGGTCATTACAGGCTACTAGAGAGAAAGTCCATCAGATGCATAAGGAGGGAATAGTCTGTCGTACAGTCAGTGTTGCATTGGGAATAGGTTAGGTAACAAGCATGCTAGTACAGTGAAGTCCCACTATCATCCTTTGATAGTCAAGCGTAGAGAACTGTTCCTCTGCGGGACGTGGAGTCGTCCAGGGTGAAGAAGTGAAGAGGTCTGTCTTTAGTTAAATATCACAGCCTGATTCTGCTGTTGACTCTGCTGTAAATGAGCAAAGAAAGACGGAGAGATTGCGACAGGGACCGAGGGAGTAACAGCGGGACACGGACACAATCAGCATGCATCTTTTTCGGGCAGGTTAGAGACCTCAGTGTAATCTGCATAATATTAGAGGATTCTGTACACACACACACTGAACAACACGACCTCTCAGACGAAAATGTTATTGCTGTTGTGTTGCACTGTATCCTCTGAAGACACTCTGAAGTTATACAGTTGATGTGGATAGTGTGTGTGTGTGTGTGTGTGTGTGTGTGTGTGTGTGTGTGTGTGTGTGTGTGTGTGTGTGTGTGTGTGTGTGTGTGTGTGTGTGTGTGTGTGTGTGTGTGTGTGTGTGTGTGTGTGTGTGTGTGTGTGTGGTCCTGGAAAACCCTTTGTTTTGGGAACCCCACAAGAATAGTCCTAGTCACTTTTGTTCTTGTGGGGACATTTGTAAAAATGTAACAGAAGTAAAAATGCCGAAAGATATCTGCGAGAGTTGTGTGTAGGGGTAGGGTTATGATGTACAGTAGAATATACATAATATACAATCCATAGAATATACAATATACCGTTTGTACATAAAAATAATTAAAAATCACCTTAAAACATGGAAACCCGATATGGATGGATGGATGGATGGATGGATGGACGGACGGACGGACGGACGGACGGACGGACGGACGGACGGACGGACGGACGGACGGACGGACGGACGGACGGACGGACGGACAGAGAGATAGATAGATAGATAGATAGATAGATAGATAGATAGATAGATAGATAGATAGATAGATAGATAGATAGATAGATAGATAGATAGATAGATAGATAGATAGATAGATAGATAGATTGATTGATTGATTGATTGATTGATTGATTGATTCATTAGAACAGGCTGTATTTAAATCCCTGTTGATTTTGTCCTGAAGTCTTTAAATAAGGACACAGAGAGACTGAAACTGTTCCTATCCTTGCAGATATTTCTCACTGATAATAAATCCCTGATGGAAGGAACAAAAATTTGAAATATGCTGAACCACTGTCATAGGAAACCAAAGGAGGACACCTTTAGAGATGTCTTGCACCGCTGCAAACGAATGGCCTGATGATTGCAATAGCATTTTACAGTAAATCTAACTTTAAACAGTAATAGACGATGTTTGAATATTTTTCTAAGTCACCACAGGTTAACAGGGTGACAATTTTAACTAACAGATATCATCATACTTCCACAGTACATTAACACATTTAAATTGTGCATTACAAGTTTTCTGAAATGTTATGTTTAAATATGCAAATGAGCCATTATTTAATTAAAAAAATGAACTAATTTCCATACATTTCCAGAACAGAAATCCAAACATTGGATAAAGCCAGATTCAAAATTCTTGTTTCACTCAGTTGACATCTTCGAGTTATATATGATATTTAAACCCCTCTGTAAAAGCCTTCAGAATAAAGACAGGAATAAAACTGTAACGTTTGGTGAAGCCTATGTAATCTACAGACACACATAGAAAGTGTAATAAAACACTTAAATATGTATTTTGATGTTTGTTTGTTTTTTTTACACTACTATATCATCTTTTAAATAAAGGGATAATCTTTATTCCACCCAAAGCGATCAATGACCATTTGATGACCACAATCAATGTTGAATAATATCTTGCATCTTTCTGTATTTAATGCATATCAAATTTTTCTAACCAACAAATTTGTTTATGTCTGTATAAACCATCTTGACTTGAATAGTAATTTGGCCAAAAATATGTAATGATCAACAATGACTTCTCAATGCATAAGTTTTCGTACTCATCACCTCTCATTACTTCATTATTTTGCCTTGCCGTAATGTCTGTACTGTTTCCATGTACACCAAAACAAATTCCTTGTATACTTTATACTTTTGTCGTTATAAAGTATTCATACGGATGATAATGCATGATGTGTGTTTGCCCTTCATTTGTTGAAGAAAGGCACCAGTGCAGTACGGTTTAATTTTTACACACTGTGTCAAATACCCACAGCAGCCTGTGTCCTCTCTGAAATATTAATGAATCCTGTCGATATGGAGAGAGAGAGAGAGAGAGAGAGAGAGAGAGAGAGAGAGAGAGAGAGAGAGAGAGAGAGAGAGAGAGAGAGAGAGAGAGAGATGGATGCCAGGGTAAAATGTTGACCATGTTGACATTTCATCTTCACCTAATTAGAGCCGCTTTGAGGTGTTTTTTTAACCACATTTTTATCCACTTGCACTGAAATTCATTCATGCTTTGCAACGAATTCAATTGATATCCATTTATCCCAAGCAGAATAAATCCATTTATTCTCGCATTGTCATAATGACACAAGCCAGCACAGTATCACGTTGTCAGCGTGTTTCTGGAATTAAACGCGAGGGCATCCTAAGGAGGCTTCTGCGTGTAAATCATCCTCCGCTTTCCCTGTAATCCTCCCCGTGTTGTGTTCGACTCGCTGGCTGAGACTGGGGGAAAATATCACTGGTCTAAAACACGGTGCAATATTTGGAAATCTGTCGTGCCTTTCCATTTATTTGTGAGATGCATGTCTATATCGGAGCGGGCAAATGCACATGCATCTAAAAAGCCGATGCAAACTAAAGTGAGAGACTGCTTTTGTGTGTAGTTAGTTGTGTGGATAATGGCTCTCTCTTGAGGGTTTCCGTGACTCTGTTTTCTGAGTGTAATGGAGAGAGGGAGCTTAAGCTCGCATGAATGCATCACACAACATCTTACACTCCAGCACTTTCACTTCTTCTTTCCCCGGACTGAAGCTCAACGTTCCCTCCTACTGGCTGAGAGAGGTAAAGTCCTGCTGGTGATAGTCGTTATAGTCAGAGATCCCTTCGATGATAAACCGCAGGCCTGAACCTCTTGATATCCACGACGGCTTCGCGAGCGGTGGAAAATAATTGCATTCATGTGCTTTTACATAAAAGTTATTAAAATGGAATGGTATGCACACGCAATAAAGAAAGAGCCACACATCAGATATTAGCATTTGTGTGAAAGCAATGGCATAGAATAATAATTCATATTCTCCACAGCCTTTTTTATCGGCTCGCTGTAACCACATATGAATTTCAGGAGCGAGGGCTATTAAAACCAGCCGGCTCCGAAGCCCACGTCCTCCAACTCTCTCTCTCTCCTGTTCGTCTTCTTCCTTATTGGGTTTTGTGTGAAATTATAGCAGCCCCTCCTCTTCATCTCTCTCTCTCTCTCTCTCTCTCTTTCTCTCTCTCTCTCTCTCTCTCTCTCTCTCTCTCTCTCTCTCTCTCTCTCTCTCTCTCTCTCTCTCTCTCGCTGCAGATCCTGCATATGTTATTGAAGGCTGAGACAGCAGTTTTATATAACACGGGAATAGATGCCTGCATTAACACATCCAGACTGAACGATAATATCTAGTAATTTTGTGTTCAACATCAGATTTGGTGAAATTGAATAAGTAGTTTCTCAGTCTCGCAGCGTTCTGCATGTTTTAAAGATAGAGTTCATAATTTTTATCATCATTTACTCACCCTCATGATATTTCAATACTATATGACTGTATCACGAAAGGTGTTGAGCTAGTTTTCCCCCAATGCGAGTGGATGATGGAGAAAACAAAGTGCCACAGGGTTTGTGCACTATATTCCAAGTCTTATAGCTTTATGTGAGGAATTTAATTTGATATGATTCATTGAGAATTTAGATTGACAGCCATTATTTTGTATGGAAAAGAGAAGCTTGGACATTTTACTATGATCTCAGTTTCTGTTCAGTGGGAGAAAGAGAGTCATACAGGTTGATTGTGAGATCAAGTTTAAATGATAAAATTGTCACATTAAGTGGTCAGGTTTAGGGTAAGCTTGAGGTTAATATATATATATAAATATATGTGTTTTTTACTTTATCCCTGCACTATTTTTTTTAGGCATAGAATATTATCGAGAGAATGATCTGTTTATTCTATCAATCAGTGTTAGAACCATTGAAGAAGAAACCACATCGTCCAAATTTAATTTAAAAAGGGAAAAGGAATGGATGCTCAGATCATTGTTTGGTTTTTATGTCTTATGGGTTTTTGTTTCTTTCTGTTTCTTTTAATTTTACATCTCAATAAATTTTAGAAACATGCATTCACCAGAAGACAGAAATGCATTTTTTGGTGTACTGTCTCTTTAAACAATACAGCTAGAAGAACAGTTTCATGCATAATAGTGTAGTTTGCAACTGCAGATGTGGAAAATCCATACATCATGTTGTTAGTAAAATGTTAATGTGCTAATTTAATTAGGCAAATGTGTGAATACCATTTGGGCATTAGCAAATTTTGATACATGCAAGTAGGTATCACGATGTCTGCTCAGTTTCCTTCCCACTGTCTTAATGTGTCCAACAGTATTTGCATGTTTAATTCAAGCATTCTCTTAAACGTGTGTGTGTGTGTGTGTGTGTGTGTGTGTGTGTGTGTGTGTGTGTGTGTGTGTGTGTGTACTTGTTTTCATGACAACTGAGGACATTTTTATGATAACACACCTGCAAATGAGGACACTCGGGAAAATACGTGATTTATGAGGACATTTTGGGGGTCCTCATTTTTCAAATGGCTTTAAAAACATACTAAGTTAATTTACTTTAAATGTAAAAATGCAGAATGTTTCCTGTGATGGGTAGGTTTAGGGATAGGGGCAGTGTAAGGGGATAGAATATACAGTTTGTACAGTATAAAAACCATTACGCCTATGGAATGTCCTCACAAATCACATAAACATGGCTGTGTGTGTGTGTGTGTGTGTGTGTGTGTGTGTGTGTGTGTGTGTGTGTGTGTGTGTGTGTGTGTGTGTGTGTGTGTGTGTGTGTGTGTGTGTGTGTGTGTGTGTGTGTGTGTGTGTGTGTGTGTGTGATGGGTAGGTTTAGGGGTAGGGTTAGTGTAAGGGGACAGAATATACAGTTTGGACAGTATAAAAACCATTACGTCTATGGAGAGTCCCCACAAAGATAGCGAACCAGACTGTGTGTGTGTGTGCCTGTGTGTGTGCATGTGTGTTTGGGAAGGTTATAGTGTGTGGAGAGAGATTCCCAGACAGAGGGAAGCGACTCAGCATGAGAGCTAAAGCGTTTGTCCCTGTGTTCTGGTTCCTGCAGGATTGCACCCATGGAGCGGCTGCTGCTGGTCCTGGCTCTGTTCTCCATGCCGTCCCACGCCATGCTGTGTCCCAAACGCTGCACCTGCCAGAACCTGCTGCCCTCCTACACCGTTCTGTGTGCCAAAACCGGCCTGCTCTTCGTCCCACCTAACATCGACCGGCAGACCGCCGAGCTGCGACTGATGGACAACTTCATCACCACCCTGCGCCACCGAGACTTCGCTAACATGAGCAGTCTCATCCACCTCACGCTGTCCCGAAACACCATCAGCCAGATCCAGCCGTACGCCTTCGCCGACCTGCAGGATCTGCACGCGTTACATCTCGACGCAAACCGGCTCACGGCGCTGGACGACACACATTTACAGGGGTTGGTGAATCTACGACACCTCATCCTCGCAAATAACCAGCTTCACAGCATCTCGGAAGGAGCCTTTCAAGACTTCCTAGAAACTCTCGAGGATCTCGATCTTTCGTATAACAATCTGGTGGATTTGCCGTGGGACACTATATCTATGCTATCCAGCGTTAACACTCTTAGTTTGGATCACAATCTCATCGACTTCGTGCCTGAAGGGATATTTTCAAATCTTCACAAATTGGCTAGACTTGATATGACGTCCAACAAGCTGAAGAAGATCCCGCCGGATCCTCTGTTCCTGCGCATCCCGGTCTACGCCAAAACAAAAGGCTCGCCGCTAACCGCGCTAGTGCTGAGTTTCGGCGGGAACCCGTTGCATTGTAATTGCGAGCTGGTTTGGCTTCGACGCCTGACGCGGGAGGACGATCTGGAGACGTGCGCGTCCCCGCGAGAGCTAGCGGGAAAATACTTCTGGACGATTCGCGAGGAGGAGTTTGTGTGCGAGCCGCCCATGATCACTCGGCACACGTCTAAGATGTTCGTGATGGAAGGTCAAGAGGTTAGTTTGAGATGCCGCTCCATCGGAGACCCCGAGCCGACCGTCCACTGGGTCAGTCCGGATGGGAAGCTGATCGGGAATACCTCGCGCACCGTATGCTACGATAACGGCTCTCTGGATATCTTGACGGCTACGGTGAAAGACTCCGGCGTGTTCACATGCATCGCGTCCAACGCTGCCGGAGAGGCTACGGCTCCGGTGGAATTAGTCGTGAACCCTTCGCCGCATTACGACCCCAAACTGGAGCCTGAACCGGGACCCTCGGACATGCCGACATCCATAAAGTCCAACAGTAGTGGAAGTGGAGGCCAGTCTCGAGCGGATCAGCGGGTCAGCGTCTCAGAAATAACCTCAAGCTCAGTGTTGATCCGCTGGCCTCCTCAAAGCCACATCCCTGGAGTTCGCATGTACCAGATCCAGTACAACAGCTCCACCGATGACATCCTCATATACAGGTGAGATTCGTCTCAGATTCTAGAGATTAACACAGAGCTTTCTATGATTTGCACCACTGTTATTTTGGTATCAATAAGGTTCATTAGTTAACATTGGTTATCTACATTAGTTAGCATGAACTAATAACGAACTGCACTTATACAGCATTTATTAATCTTTGTTAATGTTACTTTCAACATTTACTAATACTTTATTAAAATGTTGATAGTTAATGCACTGTGAACTAACATGAACAAACAATGAACAGCTTTATTTTAATAAACGAACATTAACAAAGATTATCAAATACAGTAACTATATTGCTCATGGTTAGTCCATGTTAGTTAATACATTAACTAATGTTAACTAATGAACCTTATTGTAAAGTGTTACAGTTATTTTAGTCACTGTTATTATAGTTAGCTAAACCTGAAACTTTTAGAATACACAATGGGCCCTATCTTGCACCCAGCGCAATTGACTTTGTACACCGACGCATGTATCATTCCTATTTTGCACCCGCGCAAAGCGCGCTTTTCCTCCACAGAAGCACGTCGCTAAACTAGGGAATGAACTTGCGCTCCCTGGGCGGTTCAGCGCAAAAAAGGAGGCGTGTTCCGGCGCAAACGTTCCTTCATGCTATTTTGCAGGTTTAGAAAACAATTGCGCCACTAACCAGGAAAAAATAGTTTAAAGTCAGTGGCGCGTTGCGCATGTTATTCAGATGCTATTTTAAGGGCGCATGCTTGGCCATAATCAATGTAGCGTGTGCACAACGCGCACTTTGATTCTCTCATCTACACAGAAGCAGCAGTTTTCATTTTTGCAAATCATACATTATTACGATAGATAGATAGATAGATAGATAGATAGATAGATAGATAGATAGATAGATAGATAGATAGATAGATAGATAGATAGATAGATAGATAGATAGATAGATAGACAATTTATTATAAAAGCATACATCTAGCTTACACATTTACCCAAATTATCATACGCCTTTTTAACCTTAGTTAATTTGGGTGGGTTTCTCCATCCCCAACGTCCCTGACGAGAGCGTTGCTCTCCTCGGCTGTGAACCGCTCCTGGCGCACGCCTGGCAAATCCGCCGTTATGATAGGAATCCGCTTTAGAACAAGCGCTTCTGCTCTTAAAGGGAATGTGAGATGACGCTCTGATTGGTTTATTTCACGTTACGCCCAAACCACACCTATGAGTAATGAAGCTCTTCAGACCAACCCATTTTAGATTTGCGCCTGGCGCAAGAGTCATTTATCCCGCCGGGAAAATAGCAACAGCGCCAAGACCCGCCCACAAAGTTACTTGCGCTTTGCGCTTTGACACTTGCGTTTCAGATCGTTAAAATAGGGCCCAATGTGTTTGTTTGTTACGATACTCACTGTGTCAGATTATGCACTTTTGACTCCTATATTCTTGTTGTGTCGTGGACATGAAACATGTCAGACTACACAACCAATCATCACCTGCCGTCTTTAACGACTTGCGTGATGAAGGTGAAACTAGCGTCTAACTTATGGAAACAGGAACGTAAATAGCTTTCTATCCTCTATGATTTGCACCAGTGTTATTTCAGGGTACATTTACACGACAACGGTATACTTAAAACGGAGAAGTTTTTCCTTTGAGTTTTCCATGTACAGATGACAGCATTGTCAAAACGATGCCCATTCACACTGATCCGCGAAAACGAATAAAAACGCTGTATTCTGCTGTCCGGCCAGTAGATGGCGATGAAGCACTATAGACTGAACATGTAATACGCATGTGCATGACGTCATCGTCTTCAGAGATTCGTGTTTTTGTTGTTTACACAGAGACCGTTTTCAAAAACTTGCACTTTGAAACCCATTTTCAAAAGTTTGCGCTTTCAGTCACCCAAAACACTGTTGTCGTGTAAACGAATGGTTTTTAGTTAAAAATGGTGTCGTGAAAACAGCCCCTTAGTCAGGGTTATTATAGTTAGCTAAACCTGAAACTTTTAGACTACACAATATGTTTGTTTGTTACGATACTCACTGTGTCAGATTATGCACTTTTGACTCCTATATTCTTCTTGTGTCGTGGACATGAAACATGTCAGACTGCACGACCAATCATCACTTGCCGTCTTTAACAACGTGTGTGATGTCATAGAGAAGGCGGAGCTAGCGAGTGACTTATGGAAACAAGAACGTAAACAAACTACTGAAGCGGCGGGACAGCTTAATGCTATACCAGCACCAATACCATCGTCTATTTTGTTTCGCCATGTTTGAAAGCTGCATATGGAAGTGGTCAATGTCACAGATGTGACTGAACCCATCGTGGAGGACCGATAATAATAAACATGCTTGTTTAAACACTACGTCAAACGGATCGTTTCAAAATCAGGCTGTTATTGTGGAGTCTGAACCCGGGATAAAACCATATTTAATTTTTTTTTTTTTTTTTTTTTGCTTGAAATAAAAGATATGTTTACTGAAAATAAATAAAAAAATAAAAAAATAAAAAATAAAATAAAATAAAATAAAATAAAATAAAATAAAATAAAATAAAATAAAATAAAATAAAATAAAATAAAATAAATAAAATAAAAAATTAAACTTACTTTATTTCAGCCATTTGCCACTGCAACTTTTTTCATCTTGATGTAGTTTAACTTTATGTACTAAAATAACTAAAACTAAAATAATAAAACGATTTAGACATTTAAAAAAAAAAACTATTAAAAATGAAGAAATTCACAACTAAAATGAAAATGAAAACGGAAATTATAGAAATATTCAAAATATCAATAAAAACTATAATAGTATCTCAATGATACTAAAATATTTAGAATAATGATATACTATTATTGTACTATTATAGTTGTTAATAGTTTGAACTGTTAAATTGTTTATATTTTCTGTTATTAATTTAATTTTTGTTAAAGTTTTAGTAATTGTGTTTTATTATTATTATGTCTGTTTAATTTCAGTTTTAGTTTTAGTTATTTTATTACTTAAACCAAATGAAAATGAGAAATATTTCCTTGGTAACTAGCTGGAATAAAATTGGATTTTATGTCGATTAACGTTAATTTTATGTCTAGTAGCAGCATTTTGTATGCTTTTAGTTTTAGTTAACTATAATAACGAGGTTTGCAGTGATTGTATTGGTGATTAGACTGCAGACAGACTCATGTTAGTGGTACTGAGGACGTGAGCGGCGTGTCTAAAATGCTTTTATTTTAATCGATGCGTCTACACTGGAGGCCGACAGACGCCATATTGATATTTTTGATGCACTTCCCCAGACACTTTATCATCCCCTTCCATAAGAAATAAAAGGATTTTACAAACATTAATTAAATGATTTACAGATATAGTTGATATATTTTTTTATTCAGAGCCAGCTCATGGTTTCTCTTCTCTCTGATCTGCTCATTTAAATCAGATTTTGTCTCTAATGTATTCCCAGTTGCAGGAATATCAACATTATAATAATTATTATCATATAATTAAGTTAAAAATAAAGTTGTGTACATAGATATCCACCCGAGTCAAACACCAAGCTCACAGCTGATTCGGCCTGTAATCTCTCTGGTTGGCGTACATGTAACGGAAGTGTTTTGAAAAGATTCATGAAAACATTGCAATGTGACATGGAGATTACAGCAGTTTAAGATTCAACTAATTCCCTTAAATCAATGTCAAGCAAAATACATGCAGCTTGAAAGTCCAAATTTACAATGAAGTTTGTTGATATGAAACTCATAAATGCAAGACATTTATAGATTTTAGACATAGATTTTTTTTTTTTTGTTGTTGTTGTTTTTGTAAAAAATCTCTCGTTTTGAAACGCAATATTTGAGAGAGTACTGTGGATGGACTATCTCCCCAAATGGGTTTTGAATCTGGGTAATTCTGCATTAGATAAACAAATTGATTCTGTCTTTGTTCAAAGGGAAAGGCTGGCATCTGAGGCTGGGGGTGTTAATGGCTTATGGCGCTATCCTATTCAGATAGGGGATGAAACATTGCAATTCCTCTGATGAATACAAATGGACCTCAATGATTGCCAGCCAACAAAGACACAACAATATCATGAATGCAATATATGAAACGCATCCATACTTTTGTTCTGTGCTAATCAAAGGCTCCTTCCCGGCGGGAACAGCTGTTTTAGGGTCTCTGCTCGACATGTCAGAAAAGCTCTTGAAGGATTTTCATTAGTGCGCTGACAGATTGGCTTCCACGGTAATACTTTCAGCCTGATGCAATTCAAACCGAATTTTGCAAAGCAGGATCCGCAAGCAGACGCATTGACACCCTTCAATAAATCACAGCGCTCGAGGTGCGCTGAGGAAGACCATAATAACAGAATAACAACAGAAGCTGCGCGTCGAGCGCTTGCCCTCGTTTCTGATGCTCCAGAAAGATTACAGTGAAGGCGTATTTGCATTGATGTTGAAATATGTCTCAAATTCAAAACCCAATATTTTGCTTTGTACTATATTAAGAGGATGGGTTGCATGTCTTCATGCGGGAACTTTTTAGCATTCACCCCACTGCCAGTGACGACCATGATTCCTCATTGAAGGCCTCTGTAAGGATGTAATTAACTCCTGCAATAATCCCTGTGGATAGATTAAGAGAGAAGAAAAGATACATACAGAAAGCAATTTGCTATTAATTATGGAAAAGGCAAGGGGAGTTCTTTGGTTTATGGAGCTGCAGAGTAATCTAAAAATCTTTCAGAATCAATTAGGAATGCATGCGGAGAAACTCCCCGTTGACAGCGAGCCGGGTTAGAGTACAGATGACTGCGAGATGGTGGCTGAGGTGAGAATGTAGAGGGTAAACTTTGAGCTGAAAAGACAGATTACATTTGAAGTGATGTGTGGGTGAAAGAGCGCTGGAGGCATGATGCCGAACGAAGACCTGGATGAAGTGAAGGTGTGGAGTGCATTTACATCGACATGCGTTCTCATCTCAGACGCTCTCTTCCAGCCACTGACAGGACAGCGGAGGCTCTTCTCGGACAGTTTGCTCTACAATGTGAATTTCATACACCCATATCGAAATCCCGAATTTTTAAGGCATTATTTTTATTTAAAAAAATGTATGTAACCAGATAAGACCGTTTGATGCGTTTATAAATTGAAAAAAAACCTTTATAAAAACCCATAGGAAAACCAGTGGCTTCATTTTTCCTGACATTTCAAATATATTAACTTTAACTGTAGTTGTCACATTCACCGTCTGTCATCGTCTTGTCAGCACTACACTACCCAGAATCCTCTGCCTTCATCACCTGCACATCATCATCACCATCACCTGTGTTCCATTATCATCTCCAGCACCTGTTCTCTTGTCATTATCCTTGTGTATTTAAAGGGATAGTTCGCCCAAAAATTATATTTAAGCCATGATTTACTCACCCTCAAGCCGTTCGAGATGCATATGTCAATCTTTTTTCAGACGAACACATTTTCAGTTATTTTAGAAAATGTCTTAGATCTTTCAGTGGTTATAATGTGAGGCAATGGGGTCCAGCTGATTCACATTCGAAAATGTACATGCATCCTTCACAAAAGTAATCCATCCGGCTCCAGGGGGATAAACGAAGGCCTTCTGAGGGTAATCCGTGCGGTTTTGTCGTAAAAATATACATATTTAAAACTTTATAAACTTTGGCTTCCGGTGGCGGTCGGTGCGCGTTCACAGAGATGGAAAGCGTCGTGACGTAGAACGAACGTTGAGCTTTGTTTTGCTCTGCTCTCTGGCTGCGCTGTCACGTTCGTTCTACGTCACGACGCTTCCTACGCTACGTCCTACGTCATACGCCAGCAACCATCTCTGTGAACGCGCACCGACCGCCACCGGAAGCCAGTTATTTTAGTTTATAAAGTTTTAAATATGTATATTTTTACGACAAAACCGCACGGATTACCCTCAGAAGGCCTTCGTTTATCCCCCTGGAGCCGGATGGATTATTTTTGTGAAGGATGCATGTACATTTTCGAACGTGAATCAGCTGGACCCCATTGCCTCACATTATAACCACTGAAAGATCTAAGACATTTTCTAAAATAACTGAAAATGTGTTCGTCTGAAAAAAGATTGACATATGCATCTCGAACGGCTTGAGGGTGAGTAAATCATGGCTTAAATATCATTTTTGGGCAAACTATCCCTTTAAGTTCCTTTTATTCACTCCTCTGGTCAGTCAGTATTGGTGTTTATAGCGCTCTGTTTCGAGTTCTCTCATTTTTGAAACTTCTGTAAATAAACTATTGAGTTTAAGTATCTTCGTCTGCAGCTTCTTCCTCTACATGCAGCCCGAGACGTTACAGTAATAACACTATGGTTAAAAATATAATCAAGTACTTTACACGTGCTTTAGTATGTTAGTTAACACGTCAAAATAAGTGTACTTCTATAAAGCATGACAGAAAATTATTAAAACATATTTGAAATGTATTTTAAAGTAAAAATTTGTTTTAAAGTAACAATTTGATATTATTACAAAGTGCACTTTTTTAAATGTGTACTCGTGTCTTAAGAAGCATATTCACTTAAATGGCCTTTTATTGCATTAATGTTATATTATCTGCAAATGCACATTCCAATATATCAGGGCTGTGAAGAGCAATGAAAGAAATGGCTCTTTTTAACGAACGAGTCATTGAATCATCGGCTCACCCGATTGATTCGCTCAAAACTCAGATTCATTCAGAAATCAAACACCGCTGTGTGTTGCTCACAGGCGTACGACAGTTCTGCTCTGGCTTTTCACTGACAAAATTCAGCAAAAACAGACAATATTGTGTGTAAAATCTATCACAGTATTAACTTATTGAACTGTTGTATAAAATCAATGTCACATTTGCACTCGTGCTATTTGGGACAAAACAGCACTCGTGTGATATTGCTTAACAATGTCATATGATATAAATATGAGATAAAAATTTGCCCTGATATCTTACATTTTAGGGCCATTATAACTGCATTCTATAGTCTCCATCAGTGAGTTGTTGAATGTAAGATGAACAATATAGGAAGATGAACTATATAGGTCTGGGACAGGGCGGGTGCATTCAATTATTTGAATATGTTATTTTTTCATGATTAATGAATTAAATGAACGTGTTAAATCGACAGCCCCCGTGTGTCTATATATATATATATATACACATGTGAAGAGTTCAGATGCAAAAGCCTCTAAGTGCCATCTGAAATTTTCTTCTAGAATGATCATTTTTATAAAGCTTGTATATTTAAGTTCAGTAATTTCACTTAAATGACAATTAATAGGTAATTTGCATTGCCATTTAAGTGAAATTATTAAACTTAAATAGCTTGATAAAAATGATCATTCTAGAAGAAAATTTCAGATGGCACTTAGAGGCTTTTGCATCTGAACTCTTCATATATATATATATTGGTTGCATTCATTATATAAAATGGATAAATATACTAGTACAGTCTTCAGAATTTCTCCCTTTGTGTTTTACAGAATAAAGAAAGTCAAACCGGTTTGAATTGCCAGTATTTATTTCAGAAAAACTGTTCCTTTAAAAGAAGAAGCTGTAGGTGACGAGGGTCTCTGCTTGAGAATGTCACTGTTAGCTCTCATTATCGTACCTCATCTTTTTCACATTCACATTGTATCTTTCTTCTCTCTCTCGCTCCCTTTATTATGTCCCTCTTTATTTGCATGTTTTTAAGCCTCTTTTAAGTGGGTAATTAAGCTGTGCGAGCTCCTTCAGAAGACAGTGAGATGACAGGGTCTCTGTGCCAAGTGACATGTCTCCAGAAGAGCTCGAACCCTCTCCTCCACTTACAGTGACAGCTCAGAGACAGAGGAGCATCAGTCTGACCCTCCACGCTTAAAAACACCAGTGCCTGCCAAAGTGAGAGGGATTTCTCCGTATAAATCCATCAAATGCCCTGAGAGGATCCAGAGGAACAGACTGAAGAGAGATCCCTGTATCTGCTCATTAGCACATGACACAGAGCTGCAGCTTCTCCAAACCTAACGCTTATTAAAACTCACTGACAACAGTGTTTAACGGTTATGGGATGCGTGTGGATGAACATGCAGTTAGAACATACAGGACAGCTAATCAGTGGTCACTAAAACTGTAAAAACAGTACATTTTACAGTAATAAGTTATTCATGGGAGTTTTTTGTGATACTGCATATCTATTTAAAGTCTATTTTATAAAATTATTTATAATTGTATTATTTGTAATTATTTCATTAAATTGTGTATTTTTCATTAAATAATGTAATAAATGTATTTCAAATAATTGATTTTAACAAATTATTTTAATATTTAGTTCCCTTTCGAAAGGGAACTCTACACTACGTCAGAATGACGCTATGGGGAACGCCTCAGGCGTGACAGGTGTCTGAAATCAAATATCATCTCACAGCAATCATGCTGACCGGCGACAGCCCGTGAATCATTAGCGTGAATGATTAACGTGCAACCTGCAAGTATAAAAGGGGCGCTTTGCAAACATGACAACATCCTTTTCGTCTTCAGGGACTGTTTTTGTCTGTAATTAAAAACGTCTACTCCAGCAAGGAAATGAAACGCACGTCCAAGGCAAGTCCTAAGAAATTTGTCAAATGTGTTGACCCGTGCCCAAGATATTTGTCGCCGGGTGACACTCACGAGATGTGCGTGTACTGTCTGGGTGAAGAGCACGCACGGGATGCTCTCGAGGGAGCATCCTGTGCAAACTGTGAGTGTTTTCCTATGAGAACGCTCCGCTCTCGTCTGGCTCTCTTCTCGAGGGGAGAGAGTTCAGCATCTGGTCCTCGCGGATCGGGTCCCGCTCGTGCCGAGGCAGAGCGGCGACGCGCTTCATGGGGCTCCCAGATGGAGCTCGCTGACAGTCTCGAGAGGGTTGTTCACCTCTCCGACGAGTCATCGGCTGACGAGAGTGAGCTGCAGGTGGATGACGGAGAAGATTCTCCTACTGATACTGCAGCGAGTGCTCTTCAGGCTGGGCAAGAGATGGCTGAGGAGGATGAATCAGATCCTCAACCTCGTCAGCCATCCTGCCCCATGTACGCTGAGTTGGTGGAAGTTATGGAGCGCGCCACTGACAAGCTTCAGTTGCCATGGCGGCGCGCTCAGGGAGAGATCGCTCGCGGCCGGTTAGACGATCGATTTCTCCCTGAACATAGACCACCAGCTCAACGGAGCCTCCCATTCCTTCCGGATCTTCATTCTGAGATCGAGAGGGCATGGGAGAAACCATACTCGGCCCGTATTCATCGACATCAGCGGGGTAATTTCGCTGATGTTGAGGGGATCGGGGAGTATGGTTATGTGTCGATGCCGCCCATTGACGAGACGTTTGCGAACTATCTCGTATCTGGGCGGGCGTCGACACTAAAAGCTCCGACTCTGCCATCCAAGCCTCTTAAAGTCACGGCTCGCTTGAATGGCAGAGCGTACATGGCAGCAGGTCAGGCTGGTGCTGCCCTTCACACCATGGCAGTGCTCCAAGCCTACCAAGCTGATCTGCTGCGGGATCTCGACCAGGGGACGGGGCTGTCCCCTGAGGCGGTCGCTGAGTTGCGCCGGACCACAGATTTGTCTCTCCGGGCCACTAAACAGACTGCTGCCGCGATCGGCCGGTCGATGGCGGCGATGGTGGCCACGGAGAGGCATCTGTGGCTCAACTTGGCTGATATCGGGGAGAAGGAAAAGGCCCTTCTCCTTGATTCACCAGTTTCGCCCACTAAACTTTTCGGCACCTCCGTTGAGGCGGTGGTTGGAAAGTTTAGGGAGGCGAAGGCGCGCTCAGCCGCATTTAAAACTTGTATACCGCTGAGATCCGGGCCCCGGCCCAGGCAGGCGGGAGGACCTGGTCCGTCTTGGTCCGAGGACCATAGACAGGGCCAGAGGTCTAGTGTTGCCTCTCGTGCGCCCCCTCCAGGGAGGAGTAGGACGCAGAGAAGGCGAGCCTCCCGCAAGAAGAGGGACTTAAGGGAGGTCATTCAGCACAAGCGGAGCAGCGCTCAGCGGAAGTAAGGGTATGACCTCCCTGGAGGGCTTTTTCTACCGGCCCTCTCCCTCTTCTTTACTCCCCAGGCGTTTGCGTTACACCAGTCCTGGGGTTGGGCCTATGATGAGAACTATGTTCTGATGGCCCGCCGTAGCAACTGGTTGATGTGAGTGCCTCTTTTAGGCATGTAAAAGTGGTGGACCCCAGGTTCGTTGAGACCTTTCTGGTGAAGTCTTCACTCCGCACGCCGCAGGTGAACTTTTTTGGGTTTTTGGAGAATTTGTGTGTATAACTAACACTTATTTGTATCTCTCTACAGAAGCCTTGTTCCCTGTATAGACCTAGGGGTCATTCTTAGAATAAAAAGGTAAAGTATGGAGACTTCAGGGCCCTGAAGCCTCCCCAGTTGGTGGCTGGAACGATCTAACGAGAAGCTCAAGGAAAATTGGCTTCCGTTTTGAGTATGTGATGGCCTTCCTGTCATAACATTTTTATGCGTGGTGGGCCACCGCTCATTTCTTTTTAGCTGCAGGGCTGTTAGCCACCCTGGGGTAGAGTAGTTGGTCTTCCTAAAAAAAAAAAAAAGAACTTTTTTGCTTTAGGTTTAGACTGACGCTGGCGCTTCAGATAGATCTTATGTCTTACCTATTGGTTTGTGACATTGGTATCCTGAGTACTTCGCTCCCCTGAGCTCTGTAAGGTGTCAGTAGGTGAGTGTTTTACAGCCTCTCAATCAAGTAGGCTGTGGCTCCTCCGAGCTCTCAGGTAGATCTATGCTTGTAGGTCGGCCCTAACCCGGGCCGCCTCTGTAGCTGGCCTAGGCTAGGTTTGGGATGTTGGAGGCGTTCTGCTAAGTATAGCTGCCACATTCATTATGTGTTAGGCTTCCTCCCCTAGATTTCAGCCTCCTCCCTTAAATGGGAGTTGTTGGCCAAGGCCCGCCCCTTTCACTGCATTCAGGGGTGGTAGAGTAATGCAGGGTGGTAGTTGAGGTATGATCCTTCAGGCAGGGTTAGGCTGTCTTTCGCTCTGCGATGTGATAGTTTGCCGGACCCTGCCGAACAGAGCTACTTGGATTAGGCCTCTAGAGCTGGCTCCACTCAGCCCGTTGAGCTGAACCACTCGAACGAGGGGTGAAGGTTGGTTGGCTTACATGCAAGCCCCGCTTCCCCAGGCTGGGCACAGGACAAATCCCTGTTACCCTTTGGAGCCACTTGCAGGCCCGCTCCCTGTCTAACATTTCAGGGGCATATGGTGTTACTCCCCCACTAAACGCGGGGTAGTTTTGAGTAATCCATTCTCAGCTCTGTATTATCTACCTCACACCACGATGGCTCCGGTTGAGCAGGGAGTTCTAACTACATTTCATTCCGGTATTTGAACTCCGCTCCCTTGAAGCCAGGGCATTGCCATGAGCTGACGCCCATGCATTTAGTAGGTAGGCCCTTGAAATGGGGCCTCCACTAGGCAGAGTGGCGTATGTTGTACTCCCCTGCTATGAGGGTTTTGCTTTGTGCTGAGTACACTGCCTTTGGCGATGTGGTTAGGTACCAGGATGCTGTAAGCGCTGTAGTAACAGTTTTTCTGCCTTGAAGGCTGCACAGTTAGGTAGTAGGCCCCAGCAGGCCTCCTTGACCGGGTAGCCCCTAAGATAGGGCTCCTAGGCCAGCTCACCTTCGTTGGTTGGCCCTGGTAGTTCGGGCAGAAGACTCACTACCGAGTAGTAGGTCTTAACAGGCCTCCTCGGAGGTGGGTCACAACATTGTGGAGCATACACTAGGTCAAAACTTTAGGAAAGTTTTTTATTAGTATGGTTCCAGCAGTGTTCATTAAAGTAGCAGAAAGACTCGCTATCAGCTAGTAGGCTCGACCGGGCCTCCCTGTTAGGCGAGTCCCCAGCAGCAGTACACATCCAGCTGATTAGACTGTTTCAGGAAGTAGGCCTCTTCAGGCCTCCCTGAAGATGGGCTCCCACATTTTTTTGTGGGGATCAGGTAGTAGGCTTTACTAGGCCTCCCTGAGGGCTGAATCCCTCATACTGTGGTTCTAAGTGGCCCTGAGGTTGAACTATCAGGTAGTAGGCCTCATAAGGCCTCCCTGAAGGCAAAGCCCCATAGACAGTCAACTGGACTGCCAGTCTGGCCCACTGTCAGCTGTGGTTTTCAGGTAGTAGGCCTCTCCAGGCCTCCCTGAAAGTAAGCTCCTTCATGTCATGGTTCTCTGGTAGTAGGCCTCACCAGGCTTCCCTGGAGTTGAGTTCCATCATACTTTGAGTTTCCACTTAATGTGGTTTTTCTTGAGCTCCCACGTTCTGTGGTTATCAGATAGTAGGCTTCACCAGGCCTCTCTGAAGGAGAGCTCCCACATACTGTGGTTGTCAGGTAGTAGGCCTCTCCAGGCCTCTCTGAAAGTGAGCTTCCACGTTCTGTGGTTATCAGATAGTAGGCTTCACCAAGCCTCTCTGAAGGTGAGCTCCCACATACTGTGGTTGTCAGGTAGTAGGCCTCTCCAGGCCTCTCTGAAAGTGAGCTTCCACGTTCTGTGGTTATCAGATAGTAGGCTTCACCAAGCCTCTCTGAAGGTGAGCTCCCACATACTGTGGTTGTCAGGTAGTAGGCCTCTCCAGGCCTCTCTGTAAGTGAACTCCCATGCACTGTGGTTATCAGGTAGTAGGCCTCACTAGGCCTCCCTTAAGTTGAGCTCCCACGTTTTGTGGTTGTCATGTAGCAGGCCTCTCTAGGCCTCTTTGTAAGTGAACTCCCATGCACTGTGGTTATCAGGTAGTAGGCCTCACTAGGCCTCCCTGAAGTCGAGCTCCCACATACTGTGGTTGTCATGTAGTAGGCCTTACCAGGCCTCCCTGGAGGGTTAGCTCCCACTTACTGTGCGTTTCCACTTAGCATGGTCTTTAAGGTAGTAGGCCTCTTCAGGCCTCCCTGAAAGTGAGCTCTCACGTTTTGTGGTTATCAGATAGTAGGCTTCACCAGGCCTCTCTGAAGGTGAGCTCCCACATACTGTGGTTGTCAGGTAGTAGGCCTCCCCAGGCCTCTCTGAAAGTGAGCTCCCACGTTCTGTGGCTATCAGATAGTAGGCTTCACCAGGCCTCTCTGAAAGTGAGCTCCCACATACTGTGGTTGTCAGGTAGTAAGGCCTCTCCAGGTCTCCCTGAGAGTAGTTTCACAGTGGTGCTGGGTTTTTGTAAGCTAGTGGCCGCTTACCTTCAGTTTAGCAGACCTTATCAGGCAGCTAGCGGAGGTGAGCTTGCGCCCTGGCTCGACTCAAGTTTTTATTCTCTGCTACGGGTTCCCTCCTGGAACCTCTTTTTCCTGCTACAGCCTGGTTGCCTACCAGGTAGATCTAATGCTCCTCCCCTCACTGAGGGTCAGTATGAGTATGTGGTCTCCTGAGTCTGGTCAGTCGGTCGTAGGCCTCTCTTGAGGCCTCCCAGTTAGATCAGCCCTTAGGCCCTCACAGGCCTCCTCAGTGTTTTGAAACACAAACACTGAGTTGATCCGTGGATTGAGTAGAGAAACTCCCCTCGCTGGCAAGGGTTGTAAAGCACTATGCTGAGTCATACTCTCCAGGATATCCCGTCTCTGAGATCCGGTCCGAGTGGTTCACTGCCTGCTTCACAGTCCCTCGGGTTGGATGCCTTCCTAAAGGCAAGTGTCCAGAGGCTCTGTCTTCGGACAGACAGGAAGTGGCCAGACTGTAGTGTCTTATATAGTGACACCAGGTCAGGCCTGCCTGGTGGCGTTTCAGGTGGCACGTTCCCCTGAATAGTGACTGGCTGGGGTTCCTCAGGTTCCCTAGCCACATTCCCTAGAAGGGACCCCTTCTAAGAAGTTGAAGTTGTGGTCCTTGGCCCTTGAGCAGGCCCAGGTAGACCTTTCACTAAACTATGTTTATGGAGGTTTTCTGTGGTGTCATTTAGCTTGGGCTATGACCGTAGGGAGTGCTGTCACTGACAGCTCAGTGTGACCTGGGGGTGAGTGGTACTAGCGTTCATTTGAATTGCCGGTTCTGACAGTTGTCACTGCCTTTTGGCATGCACTCCCCTTAGCATGGTGGCGTTGGTATATCGTTCCCCATAGCGTCATTCTGACGTAGTGTAGAGTTCCCTTTCGAAAGGGAACGTCTCAGGTTACGACTGTAACCTATGTTCCCTGAGAACAGGGAACGAGACACTACGTCTTCCTGCCATGCCTCGGGGCCTGCCTGCAACAGTCCCTTCAGACGATAGGATGTTGTCATGTTTGCAAAGCGCCCCTTTTATACTTGCAGGTTGCACGTTAATCATTCACGCTAATGATTCACGGGCTGTCGCCGGTCAGCATGATTGCTGTGAGATGATATTTGATTTCAGACACCTGTCACGCCTGAGGCGTTCCCCATAGCGTCATTCTGACGTAGTGTCTCGTTCCCTGTTCTCAGGGAACATAGGTTACAGTCGTAACCTGAGACGTTTTATATTTTACATTAACTAAACATTTCCTTAGTAAGCTGTTATAATAATATTCAGATTGGATTTAATATTTGACATGCTCTGGTTATTTATTTATTTATTTATTTATTTATTTAAAATAATTGATTAAAATTTATGTTTAATACATTATTTGATTATTTTTAGATTTTACATTAATTAAAAATGTCCTTAGTAAGCTGTTATAATAGTATTCAGATTGGATCTGATGCTCGGGTTATTGAAAGATAACCCTAAAAAAGTAAACAATCAATATTTACTAGCACTGTCATGTTTTACAATCTCTGATAAAAGTGTTGCTCCATCAAAAGGAAAACATTGGGCCAATTCACTGCTGATATGATGTAATTTCATATGCGTCTGTTTGTCAATAGCAATCAAAAAGAGCGAGCGGCTCTCCACAGTGTGTAAGCAGATAGCAGTATACACACTTACACACACACACACACACTCATGCACCATTACCCTCACCGTCAAGCCCTCGCTCGCAGACGCAGCTCAGCCAATTACCCGCGGGGTCAAATGCAAAAATATGCGGTCATGCTCAGGGTCACACACACACACACCATCACCCAGGGTGAGAAGCACAGCGTGACTCAGGTCTTCATCTTCGTCTTCATCTTCATCTTCAGAGCATCAGAGAGAAGAAGTGCAGAGCTGGACAGAGTCTGCTGAATAATGCACATAACTTCACCAAACCTGCAGAAAGCATGATCCTCGTGCTCATGGGATTAGGTTTACATAGATTAGATTAAAAATATATATATATTTGGTAACACTTTATAATGCCTGTATAATGCATCATAAATGCACTCATTATGAACGCTGCAATGCTAGTTAAAATGCATTAGGCTATAATATTTGCAGATTACTTGCTACGCACGAAATCGGATGTTCATCATGTGTTTTAAAAAAGCATACTTTCTAAAAGTGTTAAAAAAGCATTATAATGTATTATAACGGTGGTTGCAGTTTCTCATTAAATAATGTACAAGACATAATTAATGCATTCAAATACTTGTATGATGCATTATACATACAGGCTTCAAGTTCAGTTTTACCAGCTATTTTAATCTTTGAATGAGTTATGCCGTTTCTTCTGGTGCTTAGTTTGGGAAAATGATAGTGCATGTTTAATCAGTACATTTAAAACTGTGAATCTTTCCTTTGAAAAATGTATAACACCTGCATTATTTAAAAAGAAAAAAAAATCTGTCTGGTCACTTCGGTTGGGATGTGATACAGTCAGATTATATTTCATAGAGTTCAACGTGTTTTATTTACGCAAGCTTATTTCTATAGAAAATTTTTTAAATTTTTACAGTAAAATACTGGCAGCAGGGTTGCCAGCCAGTTACTGTATTTTTTTACAGTAGCATTTCTGTAATTTAATTTACATAATTTTATTGTATTCTCTGATTACAGTAAATAACTGTATTTTTATTTATTTATTTATTTATTTATTTATTTTTTACAGCTTATTTTTATTATTTAAGCTACAGAATCTCTGTATTTGCTATATCTAGAGGAAGTATGTAAAATGCAGTATATACAATATATTTTCCTGATTTCTGAATATTAATGACTGGCAGCTGAAATTATTTATCAACATGCATTTGCTGTTAATTGTGGACACTCACAGCTAAAATAAAATGACAATCATATACGAAACCTCCTCTCCATTCTTTTTTTTTTGCTAATGTACCAAAGTTCAACCTTCCTCAAACTCGCTGACCCCTGATGAAGACAGTTTAAGTTTTTCGACACTGTTGCTCTTCTTTACTCCGTCCTGTAGTGAAAGCGCGCAGACACAGTCTCTCGGCAGCAGATGGCGCCGCACAGAGCACATGTTAGGCCTAAATCTACTTTGACAAGTGTCTCCCTTTGGACAGCATGGCAATATTGTAAACACTGTGTGTTCATGACAGCCATCTGCCCTGAATTCAATTCTGTGCAGTTTAAACTAAAACTCTCAGAACATTTGTTCACTCTCACCGAAAGTTTGGAATGACATTATTTAATGTTTTTGTTTTTAAGAAGTTTCTTCTGCTCACCTAGGCTGCATTTATTTGATAAAAAATACAGTAAAAACTGATATATTATTCCAATGTAAAACAGCTGTTTTTTTATGTGAATATATAAGGTGAACGTGATCTCACCAAGTACCACATGTTCCTGGATCAACATCTTTGTTGATCCTGGAACAACTTTCCAATCAACAAATCAGATTTGAGGGACAAATTTACAGTTTATGTCAAGTTTAGGCTTAGACCCAGGGTGAGGTGCTTCAACATCAGGGTTATTCACCTGTCATTTCCCTCTGATTTTAGGGACAGGTTATGGGTAGGGTTAGGTTTAGGGGTAGGGATAGGGTAAGGACTAAATTTTGGGACAGGAATGTTATTATTGGTGCTCAATTATCAACAGTTGTTCTTATAATTATCAATGTTTTAAAAAAATGTTTTGTGAAAACCATGAATAGAAAGTTAAAAAGAAAAGCATTTGAAAGCATATGAAATAGAAATCTTTTGTAATATTATAAATGTTTATAATGCATTTACCGTTGCTTTTGATATTTTTTTTTATTCACTATTGGTAAATAAAAGTATTAGGCTAATTTATCTCGTTCTTTTTAAATCTCACCCAAGACTATTGAATGGTAGTTATTAATCACGGTTTCCACCAAAAAAATATGAAGCAGCACAACTGTTTTCAACACTGATAATAATCATTAATGTTTCTTGAGCATCAAATCATCATATTATAATGATTTCTGAAGGATCATGTGACACTGAAGACTGGAGTAATGATGCTGAAAATTCACAGGAATTAATTACATCTTACAATATATTCACATAGCAAACAGCTATATTAAATTGTAGCCTAATAATATTTCACAACTTTCGCTGCATTTTAAATAAAATAATTGCAGTCTTGGTGACAAGAACAGAAGATGCAACTTAGACGTGCATTTATTTAACCTTTTAATGCATCTCTCTCTCTCTCTCTCTCTCTCTCTCTCTCTCTCTCTCTCTCTCTCTCTCTCTCTCTCTCTCTCTCTCTCTCTCTCTCTCTCTCTCTCTCTCTCTCTCTCTCTCTCTCTCTCTCAGGATGATCCCCGCCTCTCATAAGTTGTTCACACTGAGTGATCTGGCCTCGTCGCGGGACTACGAGCTCTGTGTCCTGGCGGTCTACGACGACGGCATCACGTCTCTCACCGGCACGCGATTGGTCGGTTGCGTGTCCTTCGTCACGGAGCGCGAGTTTCGCCACTGCCGCTCCATCCACGACCAGTTCCTCGGCGGCACCATGATCATCGTCATCGGTGGGATCATCGTGGCCTCGGTCCTCGTCTTCATCTTTATCCTGCTGATGAAGTACAAACTGCACAGTCAGCACTACAAGCAGAAGGCGGCCCGCGTCAGTAACGTTTGTTCTCAGACCAACGGAGGCCAGCAGGGGGCGTCATCGGGCCCTCCTCCCAGATCCTCGTCCTCCTCGGGATCCGCCAACAAGCCCTCCGTCCCGCTCGGGTCGGACCGACAAGACGGGCCACACGGCCTGGACGGGGGTTACGGGGCACTGAAAGGAACCACGGTCGTGGACTTGAACCCGGAATACGGGAAATCCGTGAAAGAGGACGACTCCATATCGCAATAACACAGGGTTCAATCCCGCCTCCCTTCCCATTCTCTTCACACCTCAACCCATTCAGTTTTGTTTTCTGTTGCCACGTCTTACTGAGGATTTCTCCTGTCCAAGGTGAGGACGATTTATCTATTATTTTTCTCTCCTCTCCTCTATCTGTTAAGGATTTGTTGCTAGGTAACTGGTTGCCAGCGTGATAGAATCTCCCCTCAGTGCTGATGCAGAGGTTCTCCAGTTCTGTTAATTAGACCTCCTTTAATGGATAAATTACAGGCGTACCGGCTCTGCTGTCTGTCTGTGTCAGGGCAACGGGCCTAAAAAGATTTCCCGAACGGTACGGTACGCTTGAGAACACTATTTAAATTGATAGCCTGACAGTTGTTAAGCTCAATAGCATGCATTTGAATTACAAAGGCGTAAAATTGAAACGCTATTCCTAGTTGGGATGTTTGCATATGGTTTGCACATTTCAGTACATTAGGCTCATGTGTATGTTATACATATCCCTGCTGAGTTTCCAGTAGTGCTATTTTCCTTTGCAAGATGCAGGTCATGCGTCTAAATATTGGTATTTTGCAGAGACTGAATCTGAATTATCACTTCATCACAGTATTATGAGTCCAAGCCAGAGTTAAGGCACATGACTTCACACAATACTAGGGGTGTTACGAAACCATCATGTCACGACTCGATATATATCACGATACTGAACTCACGAGACAGTATTATTGCGATACTCCAAGACATATGATAAAAGGTCAACAAAAGAAATTAACTGTTGATTAAAATGCTAAATTTGGTATTACATTGTGTGTGTAAATGAATAGGCTTGGACTTGATGCTGGAAACCCAATGCACAGGACAATAGAGACACCAGAATAACAATATTCATGATTCTGAAGCTGAAAATACAGAATTATTTTAAATAGATATTGAAATAGATATATTTCAAATAATGTAAGCCACTTTTTTACTGGTAACATCAGACATTTGGCATTATCAGGACCCACAAATATTCCCCCATTGCATTATTATACATTATATTTATCATTATATATAGTACTTTAATGTAGTACTGACACTGAAACTCTGTAAACTTGAATTTTTTCTAACACAGTAATTTTCATTTTGGGCGAACTATACACGATACATATTGTCACTATCCACGTTGCATTTTTGTATTGTGACACAATATAGTACACCCCTACACAATACTCTAGGCATCATCCATTTGCAGACTTTGTAAATCAAAGTTTCCAGTTTACCATAAACCAGTTTCAACTGATACCGATAAATTAAACACATCTCTTATATTGGCCAATGTAACCAATATTATGCATTCTTAGATGCTGTACATGTACAATACATGTCAACTTATTCTACTAACCCGAACCATCTTCTAACAGTCTACTAATACTCTTATGATTGCTAGTTGACATGTAGTTGCAAAGTTATATATAGTGGACTATTGAAATAAAGTGTGACAAAAGCATGGCACCAAAAAACAACACGTCCAAGCTCATTTCATCAGGGGAAGTAAAGTAGAAAACTACATTCCCGTCACTTTTCCCTGCTTCTTGTTAAAAGACGTCTAATAGCCGTCCAAACACAGCCCAGACGTCTAGGCTAAAACAAGGGAAAATCCGGGCTTTCAGTGAAAATTTAATAGATGTCTAAACCAGAGCCCAAGAATAGACTAGTCATCAATTAGATCACAAAAAAAATGAAATGAGTGAAGAAATGAAACCAAACACCTTGTAATCACTGTTTACTCTGCTTACATGATGGGATATCACACATCTCGCAAGTTATTTTGGCACAAACGACATGTAACCAAATCCAAGGTTATTTTGGCTAGAAGTGTGTTACTCATAGCCGGACTATATCAGGTCTATAGTTAACCTAGACGGTGAAATGACGGCTTTTGCTTGCTGGGCAACCACCAGCACAGCGGCAGCGCTAGAGGCATGTTCTCTGGTTTGTATTCGAGTTGTATTTGTATTCAGTCAAAGCCTTGACGCCCTTGGAGGCACAATCTATGTTGGCCTGGTTCCTCAATCGTACAGTAGTGTGGATAATACACAGCGATGGACACCTCAGCTCTCAGGTCCAAGAGATGAGTCCATTTAACATGACCAGGAGAGAGCCATCTCAGTGAATTGGTCACGGATGCCTTCGGTTGGGAATGAAGCGGATCGGTGGGAAACAGCTCCTCCAGCGGAGAGGAATCTGACGCCGCTCGACTGAGAGATGAAGGGCAGAAGTGTCTCTCAGGAGAAACTCCACAAGGCTTCTGTGGCGTGTGAAGTTAGGGTGAACAATGAGTGATCATATCTGATCAGGGTCAAAGACTTCTCAAGCTTATGAGATAAATCACCTTCTTTGACCTGCAAAAACGTCCATCTTTTAATCAGCACCTCTGGATCACATGTGGATCATGTTTCGCTTTATTCATCTGGGGTTTGAAATTAACTTATTTACTCAGTTACGGGCCATTCAGAACTTATTTTAGCCAAAACAAAAAAAAAAAAAATGTCAGAAACAACCCAGATTAAAATATATGAATTTACTATATTTAGTATTAATACTGATTTTCTGAATCGTTGTTTGCATATACCATAAAAATATCAGTGATTTATCTTTTAAAACAGCAATTATTTACAAATAAAACTATTGTGTATTAATATATATTTTTATAGTAATGTTTTACAATAAAAATACCAAAAAATATAATATAATACGATTTTTTTTGCATTAATTATGAATTAAATGCATGTGTACATTTTATAGATGTGACTCTTTTTATGCTAATGTTGGACGCTCCTTCATCGTTTAGGAATCATCACTCGCTGGTTATACGTTTTTGGAGTCATTTATAAGTTACGAGCCAGTGAGCTTATATGTGACCCTGGACCACAAATGGGTCAATTTTCTGAAATTGATATTTATACATCATCTGAAAGCGGAATAAATAAGCTTTCCATTGATGTATGGTTTGTTAGGATAGGGCAATATTTGGTTGAGATACAACTATTGAACATCTGGAATCTGAGGGTGCAAAAAAATCGAAACATTGAGAAAATGGCCTTTAAAGTTGTTCATTTATGTTGGCGATTGTGCTGCATTCACTCACAAAAATAAATGTTTGATATATTTATGGTAGGAAATTTACAAAATATCTGCATGGAACATGATCTTTACTTAATATCCTAATGATTTTTGGCATAAAAGAAAAATCGATAATTTTGACCCATACAATGTATTGTTGGCTATTGCCACAAATAAACCTGTGCGACTCGTGACTGGTTTTGTGATCCAGGGTCACATTTGTGTTATTATTTTCAAACCTGCCTGTAGCTCAATTGAGTGCCGATTCATGATATAACATTTTTGATGGACCATAATTGATTAAAATGCAGGTCTTTTTCTAAAATTAAAGCACAAGTAGAGCTCCTTCTCCTATTAGCTTCTGATGGATTTACATTTCCTTTTGCTCAGCGTGAAATGGGACAGATTAGGACGTGGAGGGGATAGAGATACGAGGCCTGGAAAAGAGCTACGGAGATAGCAAACGCACTATGATGGAAGAAAAAGGGTTGATATGAGTATTGTGATGGGGGTTTAGAGATTGAGATAAAAGAGTAAAGGCCTGGTCTCTCAGATATTGAGACAAATGGGTTGATCTGTGGGGTGAGATGTTGCAGAATACGAGAAGACCCATAGTAGAAGGCAATTACTATTTGTTCTCCGCAAAATGAGCCGCAAGCTCTCTTCTCCTTCCCTGCCGATGTGAACCAGAATCCCTCCAGGCTGAAGCAGGGCACGCTAAAAATAGCCGTCTGAATGAGGCCTAGCATTAGCGACTGCGAGCTCACTGCAGATAACTAGCTAACCGCAACATATCAGGCCTTGGAGTCTCTGTTAGTTCTGAATTAAATCTGGGAGGAAAGTCTGAGTAAATTGATGATGGTTGGAGTTAATGAAGTCGTTAAATGTCCAATTAGCATGTGCTATGTATAGTCCCTCGCTCTGTCTGTTTATGCAAGCTCAGCCGGTGTTGTGAGAAAATTGTTTGCGTATCCTTGGGTGCCGTTTCCTCTGATACGGATTAAGTTTAGTGCAATAATATTTACTGAAATGGCACTGTGTTAATGTGTATGTTTACTGGACAAAGCCAAGCTACAATTGCAATTATAAAGTTAGTCATTTATTTTACATAATTTATTCATTTACATTTACATTTACATTTACATTCATGCATCTGCCAGCTTTTTATCCAAAGTCACATTGCAAGATGAACATTTGATCAATCATCTGACATGGTTAGTGCCATGAATCTACTGTTTGAGTTACAGGATTTAATTACTTAGTTAGTTGTTTGGTTGGTTGGTTGGTTGGTTGGTTGGTTGGTTCCCATAGTAAAAAAAAAAAAAAAAAAAAAAAATATACCAAAATGTATTTAAAAAAAACATTTATTTCATACTAAGTATACTACAAGTCCATTAACATATTTACTGACATAACGCTTGAGACTTACTGATATAAAAATTATAATTAAACTTTATTTGGAGTACTTCTTTATTTCACAAGTTTGTTAGTTAGTTAGTTAGTTAGTTAGTTAGTTAGTCAGTCAGTCAGTCAGACAGACAGTTAGATAGTTAGTTAGTAGGTCAGTTAGTCAGTCAGTCAGCTAGTTAGTTAGTTATTTAGTTAGTTAGTTAGTTAGTTAGTTAGTTAGTTAGTTAGTTAGTTAGTTAGTTAGTAGGTCAGTTAGTCAGTCAGTCAGTCAGTCAGTCAGTCAGTTAGTTAGTTAGTTAGTAGGTCAGTTAGATAGTCAGTCAGTCAGTCAGTCAGTTAGTTAGTAGGTCAGTCAGTCAGTCAGTCAGTCAGTCAGTTAGATAGTTAGTTAGTTAGTCAGTCAGTCAGTCAGTCAGTCAGTCAGTCAGTCAGTCAGTTAGTTAGTTAGTTAGTTAGTTAGTTAGTTAGTCGGTCAGTCAGTCAGTCAGTCAGTCAGTCAGTCAGTCAGTCAGTCAGTTAGTTAGTTAGTTAGTAGGTCAGTTAGTCAGTCAGTCAGTCAGTCAGTCAGTCAGTCAGTCAGTCAGTTAGTTAGTTAGTTAGTAGGTCAGTTAGTTAGTTAGTCAGTCAGTCAGTCAGTCAGTCAGTCAGTCAGTCAGTCAGTCAGTCAGTCAGTTAGTTAGTTAGTTAGTTAGTTAGTAGGTCAGTCAGTCAGTCAGTCAGTCAGTCAGTCAGTTAGTTAGTTAGTTAGTAGGTCAGTAGGTCAGTTAGTTAGTCAGTCAGTCAGTCAGTCAGTCAGTCAGTCAGTCAGTCAGTTAGTTAGTTAGTAGGTCAGTAAGTTAGTTAGTCAGTCAGTCAGTCAGTCAGTTAGTTAGTTAGTTAGTTAGTTAGTTAGTTAGTTAGTTAGTTAGTAAGTAGGTCAGTTAGTTAGTCAGTCAGTCAGTTAGTTAGTTAGTAGGTCAGTTAGTCAGTCAGTAAGTCAGTCAGTCAGTTAGTTAGTTATTCAGTCAGTAAGTCAGTCAGTCAGTTAGTTAGTTAGTAGGTCAGTTAGTCAGTCAGTAAGTCAGTCAGTTAGTTAGTTATTCAGTCAGTAAGTCAGTCAGTTAGTTAGTTAGTTAGTTAGTTAGTAGATCAGTTAGTTAGTTAGTCAGTCAGTCAGTCAGTCAGTCAGTCAGTTAGTTAGTTAGTTAGTTAGTTAGTTAGTTAGTTAGTAGGTCAGTTAGTTAGTCAGTCAGTCAGTCAGTCAGTCAGTCAGTCAGTCAGTTAGTTAGTTAGTTAGTTAGTTAGTAGGTCAGTTAGTTAGTCAGTCAGTCAGTCAGTCAGTTAGTTAGTTATTCAGTCAGTAAGTCAGTCAGTTAGTTAGTTAGTTAGTTAGTTAGTAGATCAGTTAGTTAGTCAGTCAGTCAGTCAGTCAGTCAGTCAGTCAGTCAGTTAGTTAGTTAGTTAGTTAGTAGGTCAGTTAGTTAGTCAGTCAGTCAGTCAGTCAGTCAGTCAGTTAGTTAGTTAGTTAGTTAGTTAGTAGGTCAGTTAGTTAGTCAGTCAGTCAGTCAGTCAGTCAGTTAGTTAGTTAGTTAGTTAGTTAGTTAGTTAGTTAGTTAGTAGGTCAGTTAGTTAGTCAGTCAGTCAGTCAGTCAGTCAGTTAGTTAGTTAGTTAGTTAGTTAGTTAGTTAGTTAGTTAGTTAGTAGGTCAGTTAGTTAGTCAGTCAGTCAGTCAGTCAGTCAGTTAGTTAGTTATTCAGTCAGTAAGTCAGTCAGTTAGTTAGTTAGTTAGTTAGTTAGTTAGTAGATCAGTTAGTTAGTCAGTCAGTCAGTCAGTCAGTCAGTCAGTTAGTTAGTTAGTTAGTTAGTTAGTTAGTAGGTCAGTTAGTTAGTCAGTCAGTCAGTCAGTCAGTCAGTCAGTCAGTTAGTTAGTTAGTTAGTTAGTTAGTAGGTCAGTTAGTTAGTCAGTCAGTCAGTCAGTCAGTCAGTCAGTTAGTTAGTTAGTTAGTTAGTTAGTTAGTTAGTTAGTTAGTTAGTTAGTTAGTAGGTCAGTTAGTTAGTCAGTCAGTCAGTCAGTCAGTCAGTTAGTTAGTTAGTTAGTTAGTAGGTCAGTTAGTTAGTTAGTTAGTTAGTTAGTTAGTAGGTCAGTTAGTTAGTCAGTCAGTCAGTCAGTCAGTCAGTCAGTTAGTTAGTTAGTTAGTAGGTCAGTTAGTTAGTTAGTCAGTCAGTCAGTCAGTCAGTCAGTCAGTCAGTTAGTTAGTTAGTTAGTCAGTCAGTTAGTCAGTTAATTTGTTCGGTGATTCATAAACTTTTTTTGTCAGCTGAGTCCCATTGACCTAAAGTATTTACCCCCTGATATGAAGTCAATATTTCAAGGATTTTACAACACATTTGCATATTCACTCTGATGACAATTAACGGTCATGTGACATGCAGGTAAACATTATTTCAATTTTATATTTTATGATTCAATTAATTATTAGCTTTCCATCAATTCCTGAACCCCAGTTTGGGAAACCCTGAGTTAGACAGTCAGACTTCACAAAAACAGATAGTCACACTAAAGTGTTACATCACATTTTAAATTGTTTTAGTCTGACTGAAATCAAATTTTTACACTTTCAGAGTGTGTATAAACACACTCAGTGATTCTCCAGGCCCAGTTTATACCTGATATCACATCACAAGTGGTCAGGAGAAACCGGTCACTGTTTAAACGCCTCTTGTGATCAGATTTCAGTGGGAGCCACTTATAATGTCAATGTTTCCTGGGAATCGATCCCATGACTTGAGTGTTGCTAGAGCCACGTTATGCTTTTTAGCTACGAGCATATAAAGGCTTAAACACACACAAAAAAGTATTTTTAAAAAATAGGCACTTTGTTGCATTTTAAATGTTAATGATTGGTTTTAATTTAGCAATATTTGTTATCTTTATTATTTATTTATTTAATAAAATACATTTTAATTGTATTAATATTTTAATATAAAAAAACTTTAAAATAATTTTTAATTGTTTTAATTAATTTTTGTAATCAAATACTTTTTAAACCCTTGAATATAGCACAGTGGATGATTGACAGGTGAGTAGGAGATCATTCATGGGCAGATTAGCATTTACTACACAATACCATGCGGTCACATGCATTTCTGACTCTGAATGTGGTCCAAACATTATAGACCCCGTTTAGACCTGCAGAGATCACCCGAGATCACTTTATTAGAGGAATGTCTTTACTGTCTTTTCCCTTTGAATGCATTCAGACCTGTCCGCTCAGACCTTGCTTATTCCTTTGCATTTTATTTGCAGACTTTAATACCTGTTTAAATGTGTTAAGCTGCTGAAGCTGATCTCTTGCCTCTGTTGTTTTTCAAGGCAAACTCACAGTCTGGAAGCAAAATGCAGAATGCCAGATTAAATGGGATTGGATCCAGTCTATTAGTAGGACAAGCTGCGGTCGGAAGGCAAATATAACAGGCTCTCCGTGTTCAGTTCTTTATGCAAGACTCTCCCCAGACCGTGGATATTATTATGTTTCATTTTAAACCAGAGGTTAATGCCCCGAGAGAGAAGAATCATCAAATCATTTTATGGGAAGAGACAATGAAACTCTTTGGGAATACGTTGCGGTTGTTTTTTTGTGAAGATGTTGGAAATGTTATGACTAAATATCAGTGTTAAATAGCAGCTCCGATCTCTACGATGGTCCAGTGCCAAAGGATTGAATCGTGTGGATTTAATGTTCTCCCGCAGGCCCGTGTGGATTCAGACTTATCAAAGTTCGATGAAATATTGATGAGTCGGTATCAAGTTAACATTTGTGGACCTTCAGGAGCACTTTATTATGGATTCCTCTGTATTGTCTCTCGCGCTCTCTTTATTGGGAAACTGAACACTGGGATCGATATCCAGCTGATTAACAAACATGGGGAGTGTGTTCTTGGGATCTGGAGATTAGGTCAAACAGGAGAGGCACCGGCAGATCATTGATTATCACGATGCACTAAAACTTTCTGAATCTCCCGTGTCGACAAGGATTGACGGTAAGGCACTTTTGAGAACTCATTATCTGACAACAGACTATGTGAAAGCAGCGATAAACGCACTGAAATAAATACTGTTCTTTTTTTCCCTCCAATTGACCGTGGACGTATTTGTATGTGAAGTACACCTTCAGCCATCTCTGATTTTAATCATTTGATTTCAAGGAGAAAATAATAAATAAATAAAAATATGGGATGGAATTTTATGCTTTCATAGGTACTCTATGTGGATTTATAAAGAAATAAAGTATTTTTCTTCAAGGCTTGTGGAAAAGACTTTTCATTAACCGAGATTTTCTTCCTGATACTCCCTCCACTGCGCAGTGGTTTGATTATTTTCATGATGAAACATATTTAAAGGGTTTTCTCTTCCAGCAGGTCTTCAGGGCTGTGTGTAAGTCAAGCATAGCCTACTGCAAAACATATGCTAGTGATTTTAAGTCTTATGCATTACTCATAATCTCAATATTCTAGAGAGAATGTTTATCTTGTTGCACTATTGAGTGTCAAATGTTTACAAATGCATGGATTATTTGTAGCCAAAGGCGTTCCTGCTAATATAATGAAGCCGTAATGGCTCGCATCACCACAAGATGTCACTGCACACACACTTGCTCGTGTCCCATCCTGAACCATTGGACTGATGACTTCAGTTCCTGATCATGGTACGTTACAGCATTATTATCAGCACTTTAAACTTTCTTAAGGGCTTTTAAACAAAGTCTAGGATGCTCTTCCTTGTTTTGATATTGGTTATATGATTGAATGTGTTCTTATGACAATAGTAAGTTAACATTAATTCACATTAAGGCATTGTCTAGGTTTATTTTGTTTTGGCCATTTTCAGAAGGAACGGCACACCTCATCTTGTTTTAAATTCTGCTCCGGTTTCTGTTATGATGACGCAGACAATCATGCGAAACCCCTGCCGTTACTAATATAGTTTCAGTGAAAATCACAATGTTTGTGTATTCCTTTAGACTAATACACCAGAGACGTTAGAAATCATCATGCTGTGGCTGTTATTACCCACAATGCCTCAGTTTGTCGTTATAGGGCAGTTTATCAGAGTGAATGTGCCACACAGATGCCAGAGGCCGTACAAAAGGAGAATGATGCCTTCTGATAAACATGCAAATGAATCCTAATGCTAAAATTACCCAAATGTTGACCGCTACAGGGCAGCGGAGCTTCTCCAGTAATCTTCCCAACACCGAGACACAGAGGCTCTGAGAGACGTGGACACTTCGGGGATACTCTGAACTCTTGCATCTTTTGTTGGCGAGATCAGAAAGTCTAGTTGCCAGATCTCAAGAAAAAAGCTTTTATTCAATTATTTATGTTTTTTTGTTGTTGTTGTTGTTGTTGTTGTTGTTTTTAATCCAGACAGATGTCTTTCCATTATTATATTTTTTACAAATATAATTTAAATGTATAAATACGTGCACCTTCTAAACTGTATTGTATTTTATATTAATTTATTGTATCACAGGCAAATGTATTTTCAATAATTATATTATTTTACAAATATAATTTAACTCTTTGAACTAATGAATAAATCACACTTTTGCTTGCTTGCTTATTTTTTTATGTTATTTTTTTATTTCAGGCAAAATGTCTCTCTAATATATATATATATATATATATGTGTGTGTGTGTGTGTGTGTGTGTGTGTGTGTGTGTGTGTGTGTGTGTTTACAAATTTAATTCAGTGCTTGAACACACGTAGAAACTAATGAATCAATCCCTCTCTCTCTCATGCTGTCACATATGGAAAAGGAAAATAACATGCCTTTATGGATAATTGGAATAGGAGAGGGATTGAGGGAAGCAGAAACGCTGGATGAACATGGGAACAAACTATGCTTAGTGGTTGGTCATATTTCACATTTTCCCAATGGGGACCAAGCACTATTAGGCCCAAATATGCGGCTGGATATATTTTCTGGATAAATAATCCCCCAAAAAAGCAACCAGTGACTGGCTGTATTTATAAACGCCTTCTAAGCAAGAGCACAGTCTCTAGAGTAAGAGTTTACACACACAGAGCTCTTCCCTTTCTCTCCGCTGTCTCTCATGATCGCCGCGACTCCCACACACACAGCGGTTCACAGTGTAATCTGATAACGCGCCGAATAAAGGACCGAGTTTCTCCAACACAGCTGAGGCTGAACGGCATTAACAAATCAATGCGTCTGATGATCTGTTCAACTTCAGGCCTTCAGGACATATTTCATGAAGATAGTGGGATGTTGCACATGTATTATTGTCATGTCTTATGAAGATGCCAGAGACTTCACTAAAGCTCTATTAAACCCATGATTAGTGAAGCTTTGTCAAACAGCTGGCAAAGTGTTTGCTTCTGCTGTTAATTAAACACCAGATTGTAATTTTGAGGTGCTGTCGAAGCGAGCCTGAAGATACGCAGCAAAACACGTTTCATATTGTGTCATCTCAATTTACCATGGGGATATTGATGGGAAGCTGTGGATCGTTTCTGAAGCAATGGCTCGCTTCCAAATTCAAATCTGCTTCGCTGTTTAATGCGAACATAAGGGGCTGGTTTTTAATTATTTTATGTATTTGTTTGCTGTGTGTGAAGTAAAAACAGTGCAACGTTCAAATGCATCTCTGACTCGCTGTGTTGAACACAAGAATGTGTCTTAAAAGCGACTCGCTTACAATTTACACACTGCAATTTAAAAAAACACTTTGGGAGACAAGTGAACGATTCAGTCAAAGATGTCAACAGTTTGGTGTTAGCATACCGCTAAGCTAACCGTACCGCTCAAATATTTAGTAAAAACACTTCATTGTATATTAAATACAATTACATGAAAAAAATATATAGTTTAAATGTATATTAATTGCAATTAGTTGAACTTGAAGAGTGCTTTTTGCCTCACTTAAGTCGGACTTCAGGTCATATTTACATTTAATTTCATAATTAATTCAATTATATTTTTTTAAAATATTGTTAAAGTTCCTGCTGAATGTACTGACAAGCATTTATGATGAACTAAAATAAACTTTACTGTCATTTCTATTGAATGTCATGTATTTAAAAATCTATTTTACACATTTGTCATGATGAAGTTGAAATTTAGTTCATAAATATACTAACTTTAAATGTAATATTGAATAACACACTATGGTTAAAATTAGAATCAAGTACTTTACATGTTTTAGTATGTTAGTCGACACATCAAAATAAGTGTACTTCTTTAAAGCACAATAAAAGATTATTAACTATATTGATGTACTTTAAAACTTTTATTTTGAATTTATTACAAAGTGCACATTTTAAAGGTGTATTTAAGTGTGTTGAAAAACAGTCATGAAAGTGTCTTTTATCTCATTAATATATTATCTGCTACAGTTATTAAAAATATATACTATGATATAAAAATACCAATTGCAATGGCTACACACATAGAGCATCTTAAAATACTGCCTATGTAGGGAGCTCACTAATTTTTGCATTTCCAGCTGTTAATTCAGCCATGATTTTGCTAATTTTACGTCGTTTATAAACTGTCTATTCTTCATTTTGTGTGTTTTCTTTTTCTTTTCTTTTTTTTTCTTTTTTTGCAGACATTGGTTTCCCAACTGAGGTTCTCACTCAGAAATGATCACAGATAAAGTCAGAGAGAACACATTATCATGATTGTCTTTTTACTTGGGACTTTCCACTTGGGACTTTCCCTTCTCTGAAATCAAGACATTCTAGAAATTCCATTAAAAAAAGTTAAAACCTTCTCACGAAAAACAAATACAAAGTGCACTTTTTAATCTTAAAGAACATGCTCTATACAGGAAAACAAACTAAAGACGATAAATGCCAGTGCAAGAAATGCATTAGGAAGTCATTTAATTGTCGATTATAGTCTAAGTTTGCCTTTTGCTGTAATTGATTTTGCCCTCTGAAGTCTTAGCGAAGTCTGCAAACTCATGCAGCATTTAGCAACTACAACAGAAACACTATCATTAAATATCGTGCGATGACCTTTAAGTGGAAATCATGCTAAAACACAGAAGATTCATTTTTCTGGAGTACTTACATCTGCTTCTTGTCATCCGCTGATTCTTCTCTTTCAGAGCTGCTGTTATTGTGAAAGCCAGCAGTCTTTTAGAGGTGTCAGTCTGGAGGTCTTTTAGAAACGGAAAATGCCAAAGCCATTACAGACCGAGAGCCAGGCCCAGTGCTGAGCTGTCTAACTGAGGAAAGCCTGGAGCAATCCCATCTCTCCACTTTATTTATTCATTCATGTTGGGGCATTTTAGGCCTTTCCATTGTTCTGTCCTTGAAACTAATTTTCTGCACTCAGAGGTGGCAAGTAATGAGCTGTATTGTAATGGCTGGCTAAATATGCATATGTAATGTCAGTGTTAGTGATTTTGACTCTCAGTGAACCAAAGGTTTTGATTCCGTCCACTGAAAAGATTCGTTCAAAGACTGATCCTGACAAGTGAGTCTCCTTTTGACTATTATGAGTGAGTCATTGAATCATTCAAACAACACAGTTGTTCACAACCGAAATAAGCACTACAAGAATCAAAGCATTATTTTTCTGCCATTTTGTCTACTACTGTGCTTAATAAAGTACCAAAAAACAGCAGCCTGAAAAATGGATAGAGTTTCAATAACATCCTTACATAATGTCATCAGTAATATGCATTCCTTTATTCTTGCTAAATGCAACTGATTTACACAACTAACTGAACCAACAATTATGCGCTTTTTATCTTTATTATAGTTTTATTAATACTTTGAATTAGCTTTTATTTTTATATTTTTTTGTTTTCATGTTAATATTAGTTTAATTTCTATTAATGTTTAATCATTTTATTAGTTTATTTTTAAATATTGTTATTTAGGTGTAATTTATTTTTATTTTTTATTTTAGTTGTAGTTTTAGTTTTATTAATTTCCAGTTGATAATTTTAGTGCAGCAACTTCAGATTATTTCCAAGGCAACGTTTCTAATTATTGTTTAGTTACATTTTTTCAGCTAATATTTTGTTTATTGTAATTTTCAATTAACAGAAATGTTTTTAATAGTTTTAGATAACGATAATAACCCTGCTGTCAGTTAGCAGGGGGTAAAAAAGCCTCGTTTGTCAGTTCAGCCCTGGCCCAACATGTCCCTGTTCGTTTCATATGTTCGTGATTAATATGTCTAGAGCTGTCTTTGAAACTCTATTGTGTTTTATGTGTGTGTACGGGTGACTTGTTTGATCTCGGTGCTCTCTAAATCCCCCCTGTCGCTCTGAAGGCTTAAAGGTCTCTCATGCTGTGGTGGTGACGGCTGGACGCAAACAGATCTTGAGTAATGAGAGCACTGGATTCAGCCGAGGGACTCACACTTCATTACAATCAACGAGCTAAAAGGAAAATGCCCATATAGTCCTTAGGGTCAAGCTGAGCCCATGCCTTCCTAAAAAAAAAAAAAAAAAGATAATTGTGTGTATTAAAGTTCATTGAAAGGTATAAGGTCACAATGAGATGTGAAAATGAGAAGTCACAACTACAAGAAATGGTAACAGCAACATTATTTGCAATGTTTTAAGTCAAATTGCAAGAGTGATGTCAGTCTGCTGCAACTTTTCCTCTAGCCCTGGAACACACTAGATGATTTTTAATCATAAGCGGATAAAGAACGAAGAACGATTTCAACCAATTTTTAACGTTATAATCCTCTAAACACACACCACACACCTGCCGATTGTATTGATTTAACAGTGGCAATTCTACAGACGCAAGATCTCACAGAAACTCGCGTGATCAAACGTGATTTTAGAAGAAAAACAAACATGGAGGACGACTGACGTCATCAGCTCGCTCTCCTGGCGTGTGTTCTGTATCGCAGTGAGGAAAGAAAAGGAGAAAAAGAATATGGGTGAAATCTTGGGTGTGAAGACATGGATTATAGCGTACACTTTGCAGAGCGGTTTAAGAGGATGCGAGATGCGGTTGGTGAAGCTCGCTCACTCTCATTGGTAATGACACCAGTTGATTGGTCACGACAAGCCTTGCATTTGGCAAAGCCCCTTGCTCATTGGCGGGTGCAAATTGGGCCCAAAATCGGGCTTAAAATATTCAAGCATGGCCAGCATTAGTGTGTAATTTAACATGAGATGAAAATTCCCCAAAATGCAAATTCTGTCATTTACTCACCCTCATGTTGTTCCAAATCCATAAGACTTTCATTCATCAAAACACACAATGAAGATATTTTTAATGATATCTGAGAGATGTTCATACCTCTTATATATCTCTTATATCTCTATACCTTTATACCTATCTATTCACCCAAAACAAGATGTTTTATTCCAAGTCTTCTGAAAAGACATGATATTTTTATATGATGAACAGATTTAATTTAGGCTTATATTCATTCTTTTTATTCATAGGTTCATTCTTGTGTTACGCAGCACTTTTGAGCTTCAGCAAGAACCAATGAGGTTCATTCTTGTGTTACGCAGCACTTTTGAGCTTCAGCAAGAACCAATGAGGTTCATTCTCGCGTTACGCATCACGTTTGAGCTTCAGCAAGAACCAATGAGGTTCATTCTCGTGTTACGCATCACGTTTGAGCTTCAGCAAGAACCAATGAGGTTCATTCTTGTGTTACGCAGCACTTTTGAGCTTCAGCAAGAACCAATGAGGTTCATTCTCGCGTTACGCATCACGTTTGAGCTTCAGCAAGAACCAATGAGGTTCATTCTCGCGTTACGCATCACGTTTGAGCTTCAGCAAGAACCAATGAGGTTCATTCTCGCGTTACGCATCACGTTTGAGCTTCAGCAAGAACCAATGAGGTTCATTCTCGTGTTACGCATCACGTTTGAGCTTCAGCAAGAACCAATGAGGTTCTCGGGCGTCAAGCAAGTACATTTGAGCTGTTGTTTATGTTCGCTGATCAATGTTTATGTGAATAAAAGCCTAAATTAAATCTCTTCAGAAGGATTAAAACACTTGATTCATAAGGATTTATCTTTATGAAAGTTTTGGATGAATAGACTTTGAATAGTTGAATAGTAAAACATGAGGGTGAGTAAATGATGACAGATTTTTTATTTTTGGGGGAACTATCCCTTTAAGAAACAAAATCACTATAATAAGCTAAAGCACCTAATGTCACAGCACAGATGAGAATTAGCACCAGCTACCAGCCAGCCAAAAGCTTGTGAAATTTGAAAGTAGCTCGGTGGTAAATATGAGACAAAAATGAATGGTTTACTGTTGAGCGGCTCTCTTTTTCTGTTATTATTGTAGGCTATGTTGTTGTTGACTTCAAGATCTTTTAAATAATAATAATTACACTTGGCATTTCACGTTGTTGGCCAGTCATTTTATTGTAATTTTAGATTTCAGCATTTGCTTATTCACAGGGAACCATTTTCATGAAAACTTCACTTTACCACCCAACCCCCCCAACCCCCCCAACCCCCCCAACCCCACCAACCCCACCAACCCCACCAACCCCACCAACCCCACCACCACCACACCCACCACCACACCACCACCACCACTGAGATTTCACTGAGAGACTTGCTCAACAGTGAAAATATTGTTATAAAATATAGTTGAAACAAAGTTATGCAAAATACTGATAAAATAAATATGTATGGCTTGTACATTGTCATAGTTTAAAATTGATTTTGGTACTTTGGGTGTAGCCGTCCTGAAATCACAGCTGACAGTCGTAAGTGTTTAAGTAGATTCCAAAACCTTGTGTATGTAGAATTCATTACACCCGAAAATGCAATAGACATCAATCTATATGTAAGTGCCGCAAACACAACATTTATCAGAAAAAAGAAACCTAACTGAAATTCATTATCATCCCTACAAACAGTGTAGGCACTCAAGAAATGTCAAAAAGGTTTTGTAATGAACGGAGAGAGCACTATATTGCTTCTGAACACATTTTTGAAGAATACAGATGTATTTAAGAAAAGCACTGTCATTTGTAGTGCTTGCTTTTCATCCGTTAAATAAGAGAAACACACTCGCACAAACACAGACCTCTTTGTAAACATATGTTCGTGTGTGTGTGTGTGTGTGTGTGTGTGTGTGTGTGTGTGGTTGCAATTTAGAACATTTACAATTTTAACTTTGAATGTAATATCAAATAACACACTACAGTTAAAAACAAGTACTTTACATGTGCTTTAGTATTTAGTAAGCACACCAAAATAAGTGTACTTTAAAGCACGAGAAAAGATTATTACAACCAAAATGATTTTAAAAACATTTTATTTAGCATTATTACAAAGTGCATTTTTCAAAAGTGTACTTAAGTGTGTTAAGAAACATAGCCATTAAAGTGTGTATTTTATTATCTGCAAGAACAGATTTTTTAAATAAATGCACATAACTACAGAAACAGTTCTTAATGCGCATGTGAACGCCATCAGCGTTTATCACAGGTTCGCGTTTAAAGGTCCCATTCCATGGATTATTTTTATTATTTTATCATGTTTCCAGGGGTGCCCTTATAATGTTAGTATGTTTTTTAGATCAAAAATTGTTATAATTTAGAAATAAAAGGCATTTTTCCTAGCCTGATTTCATTCCCTGGTTTGAACACTCTGTTTGAAGGGGCGTGTCTGCTGTGAGACTTCAGTGTAAACGCCCTCTGCTGTGATTGGCTGACATGCTTGCATATGAAATATCTGGCATTACATGTGGAACTATCTGGAAAACTTTTACTATTACAGCTATTATACGTTTTTACTATTACAGCTATTATACGTTTTTACTATTACAACTATCGGGATTAACGAATCGTGAGAAGTTTTTTAAGTATTTAGATCTATTTCAATCACATAAAAAATTGCAGTGAGCGTTGAGCAGATGACAGCCTGTTGATCGCGTGAAAAAAGATCTTATCATTGCAACGCAGTTTCTGCACTCACTAATGATTTCACCAATGCAAACATGAGGCATATAAATACAGTAAGAGTTTCGTTGTGCAGTGTAACAGCGTCATTGATTTCATAACGAGTTTTGGCAAGTGTCCAGATAAACTCGCGCTGTGTGATTGATTGACAGCTTGGGCGATTGGAAAGGGATTGTTCTTTGATCGCTTTCTGTATATTAATCACAGTTTAAGTAAGATTATTTTCATCCTACTAAGAGAAACGATGTGGAGTTGATCGCTACTTCCATATTAAATCACTACTTACCGCTTGCTGGAATATAGTTGAAATTGTCCCCTTCGTCAGTATGAAACGCTGAGAGAAGCCTGCTTGATATTATCCCAGGTTAGAAAAACAGTCCGTGGTGAAATGGACAGAGCAAACTAACAACTTCGAATAAAACTTTTGCGGTATCCGATTATAGATAAACATCAACCGTCTGTTGACATTTCGCCATCAATACGCCTGTGTTCCTGTGGGCGGAGCTTAGTCTAAACACGGTTCTGGTGATGTCATTAATGAAGGAAGTAGAGGGGTGTAGTCCAATCGAGCTGTTTTTTGTAGTCAACTTCTGTTAAATAAAATATCTCGCTTGGCATTGAACTTTGAGCGTTATAATTTTACAGATATTATTTATACTCTAACAACAACATTACACACTAACTAAACTTTGAAACATGGAATCGCATGCAACGGGACCTTTAAAGTCTGTGTAGAGAGAATGGTGTCGTCTTAGCGGCCCCTAATTTAATAAAAAATGATCGTTGCGACGGAAGTGAATCAATCAAAACTAACTTTAGCTGGAAAATAACTTTATTAAAGAACCGCTATAAAGCCAAAACAATCTCTGTTACCTTAAATTATACGCTTATCTCTGTAAAGCTGCTTTGGAACAATCTACATTGTTAAAAGCGCTATATAAATGAAGATGACTTGACTTGACTTGACTTAAATATACTTTTAAGATTTGAAGTACACTACAAAGTGCACATTCGGTACAATTAAGTGCACTTCTTTTTCACAAGGGACCTCTGCCACAAACTCAAAACACTGCAAGGTACAAAACTAGATCAGTCGTATTTTGGGGAATCAGAATATTGTTGGGCAACGACACTAATCTGAATATTGACACATGCCAATTACTATCAGAATATTGATATGCATGTAATGTAGTCTATGTGCTTGATGCTGTACTTGCAGTTTATATAGTAACATAATCAGTCGAGTCATCGTTCAGCTCTCTAATCAGTGGAACAGTGGGTTTTGCTCTTCCTGCGGTTCACTTTCCCCCCTGTGGAGCACCAGTGTGTGTGTGTGTGTGTGTGTGTGTGTGTGTGTGTGTGTGTGTGTGTGTGTGTGCTGCCAGGGACTCCTCAGGCTAATGACCGCTAACAAGAGCAGATCCTGAGGCCCTTTAATGAGTCAAAGGGAAATGGCAGGCGCTGTCTGGCCTTCAGTTCACCAAGCGAACATGTTCAGTCGCTTCTATGGCCGAGTGCTCGAGGCTGTCCATACTTATCAAACGCCCTGCTTCAAATCAAAGAAAGTGTGTGTGTGTGTGTGTGTGTGTGTGTGTGTGTGTGTGTGTGTGCGAAAATCCATCTGAGTGAACTTACGGGTGCTTGTGAGCTGTCAAACACTGTGGAGCATGAATTGACTAATTATTAAAAACATACCTGCATAAAAAAGAATATCTAAAGTGAATAATTAACAACAAACCTTTGTATAATCAAGAATAAAACACAATGTCATATGAAAAATAAATAATTTCCTTTTCATTAAGGATTGAGTAACCGAAAAAACAACAACACAGTAATTATGTAAACGAACTCACATTGTGCAAAGTATAAGATAATTTTTGTTTTGGTTCCCATACGCAGTGCGAGGTGAGCGAGTTAAATGCTTTCCTTTGTGCCGGAACGCTTGTGAATGACATGGACCGGCAGTATTGAAGGACTCGTGAAACAATGATCGCTTTTTTGTGGCTCTCCAGCTTTGTGCGAGGAAAGCTCTTTGAGTAACAGCCACATGCTTTGTGTCCTGAAATAGTATTTTAATGAATTGTGTAACCATCTATAACACGCTGGGATCCGTGCCGGACAAACCCCGCTCAGAGAACGAGGCTCCGCTCCGCACTGGAAGAGGTCAGAGAGGCCGTGTGCCAGGCCTGCACTCGCACTCATACATCAGGAATGAGGGAAGGGGAATACCATTTCATCTGATAAATGTCAACTATTTAGCAAGAATGAGATGACATTCTGAAAACATCAAACCATGCTGGGCCTAAAATTAACACTCGACAAATGAGAGTGAAAATATGCGTTGGCGAGTATATGGAACGGTGTCAATCGC
>CM040827.1:37594421-37599421 GCA_022828995.1 Vimba vimba | reverse complement strand
GTATTGTTATTTTTCTCCAATGAAACTGGCAGGGAAACGAAAGGAATTCTGGAGAGGTTGAGCAATGCAACCAGTTGGCGATATTTCCTAATTCTTAAATTATGCAATAAGACAAACACAGCAGAACTAAGCTTTTATACGCTCACCATTGCAACATTTCAAGACCATTTGATCTCAGCAAAAAAAAAAAGAAAAAAAAGAAAGAAGTGAAAACACTGTCATTTCCTCATCTAAACAATAATAGTGTTGAACCAGTTAAATCATTCGTCACCATAGTGACTTCATGAACAAAATTAAATTTGCAAAACAAAATTCCTGAACATAAAAGAGAATTTGCAACTGATCAGTTCAACTGGTGAAACAATGACTTCAGCGTAAGCCTGCATTAAAGAGGAAGTTATGGTCAAATCATATAGCAATGGATGGATTCTGCCCTAACCGACTGTAACTGAAACAAACCACTGTTAAACCAACATTATGGTTAGATGATTTTCTATGGTTTATTTATTTACCATAGTTAATTGTTAATAGAACTAAATTGGTACAATCGACTACAATTTTATATACACTCTCATCGGCCACTTTATTAGGTACACCTTGCTAGTGCCAGATTGGACCTATTTTGCCTTGAATTCTTAATGGCAGAGATTCAACAAGGTGCTGGAAATGGTCCATATTGACATGAAAACATCACACAGTTGCTGCAGATTTATCAACTGCTCATCCATGATGTGAATCTCCATCAGAAGATGGTCCACTGTGGTCATAAAGAGATGGATACGGATAATACTCGGGTTATACATGCATTTATCACAACACGCCTTGATTATTGTAATGCTCTGTATGTAGGTGTTAGCCAGGCCTCCCTTTCTCGTCTACAACTGGTTCAAAGTGCTGCCGCTCGTCTTCTTACTGGAACTCATAAGCGAGATCATATCCCCCCTGTCCTTGCCTCTCTTCACTGACTCCCTGTTAATTTTAGGATTGATTTTAAGATTCTGTTGTTTGAAAAGCCCTTCATGGACTAGCTCCTGTCTATATCACTGCGTGTGTGTGTGTGTGTGTGTGTGTGTGTGTGTGTGTGTGTGTGTGTGTGTGTGTGTGTGTGTGTGTGTGTGTGTGTGTGTGTGTGTGTGTGTGTGTGTGTGTGTGTGTGTGGACTGGATCGACTCCATTCCTAGAGCTTCCGAACAAATGGGTTTGTGGGGTTTGGACTGATGTGGCAGTGAACCCGAGGTTATCCCGTGAGTCAGTCCTAGAGCTCCTCCTGTCCGATTTTAGGGAAAAATCGGGTCCATCCGAGACGTCCAATGGAATTCTGTCTTAGGCGCGCCTAATAAACACCACAAGAATAAAACTATATGCAAAATAAGATACACCGGTGTTTTGCCAGATGAAAAGTTTATTCTATGTATCATCTTTTTACTACTTTAATTCATTTTACTCTAATTAATTTTATAACTGAAACTTTTATCTCTTTTAATTCCTTTTATAACTGTTTTAATTTTCCATGCTTTTATTTTGTGCTTATTTTCTAAGCAAAGCATTTTGAATTGCCATAGTGTGATATTACAGTTTTTTACAATCACTTTGTTACTATTTTCAGAACCTTGATGTCATTTTTCAAAACTCAAAACGGTTATCACTTGTAACACAGGCTGTCTAATGTTCAAAACATTGCATTGTGCATTCACATCTTTAAAGAAATCTTGCACTTGCACAATCATTGGTTCAAAAAACAAATTTACTGTGAAATACCATTGAAACATAACTATAGATCACCCACACACAAGCAACCGATAGTTTCACTGTGTCATTGTTCGTACAACCATTAAATATTGTAGAACAAAATAGATGTTACAGGTTTCATTATGGTACTACATGTACAGTAAATACATCTCTGTAAAATTACTGCAGTATAGAGAGAATACTACAGACACAGTGGAATCATTGAACAAAGTTTGTAATATATTGATGCAAAACACTACAGTACAATCACAACATAGGTTTATTTGAATCAAAGCAAAAATAATTAGCAATGAAATAGAAAAGAAAAGACAGTACTGTAAAACATCAAATGCAGTGTTCCTCAACTTGCTTGTACTGTAAGAAACAAAACAGGAGTGATTACTGTACTTCTACATTGTCATCAACTCTGTGTTGTGGATTTGGCCACAGGTTCTCATCTACATCACAATGGATGTTTCCATACAACTATGCATTAAGAGTAATGCAACAGTTACTTATCATTTTGAGCAGTTGTATCAATTGATAGTTAGATCATTGTAAGGAAATGAATAGACACTCATTTGATATGTAATGTGTGAATTGCCTTTTGAAATAGTAGTACTTTGATGTTAAGTTGTGTCATATTGAACAGGTGATTTTTGTTGAATGAACAAATGATCTAAGTTTTATGTGTATTGTATCCAAGCAATTAATAAAAGGATTAGAGTTTTGAAAAATGTGCATTTTGATCATTGGTTGTGAGTTTTGTGTCTAGAGTTGTGAAAAATGACATCAAGGTTCTGAAAATAGTAACAAAGTGATTGTAAAAAACTTTATAATTCCTTTCTATGTAAAGCATTTTGAATAACTGTTTTAATTTTCCTTGCTTTTATTTTCTGATTATTTTTATTCCTTTTTATGTAAAGCAGTTTGAATTGCTGAAGTGTATGAAATGTGCTATATAAATAACTTTCCTTGTGTGTGTGCGCGTGTGCGTGTGCGTGTGCGTGTGCGTGTGTGCGCGCGTGTGCACGTGCGTGCATGTGTGCACATGTGCACATGCGTGTGTGCGTGTATGTGTGTCTTCTTCTGCTGTAGTCCGTCTGCTTCAGTGTTGGATGTGTTGAGTGTTCAGAGATGCTGTTCTGCAGACCTCGGTTGTAATGATGGTTATTTGAGTAACTGTTGCCTTTCTATCAGCTGGACCAGTCTGGCCGTTCTCCTCTGACATCAACAAGGCATTTTTGCAGACAGAACTGCTGCTTGCTGGATATGTTCTCTTTTTCAGACCATATTCTCTGTAAACCCTATAGAATCCCAGTAGATCAGCAGTTTCTGAAATACTCAGACCAGCCCGTCTGACACCAACACCAACAGCAACAGCAACAGCCACGTTCAAAGTCACTTAAATCACATTTCTTCCCCATTCTTATTGCTTAGTTTGAACTTCAGCAGATCATCTTCACCATGTCTACATGTCTAAATGCACTGAGTTGCTGCCATGTGATTGGCTTGTTAGATACTTGTGTTAACAAGCAGTTACACAGGTGTACCTAATAATGTGGCCAGTGAGTGTTGAACATGAACATTTTAAGTGCATTTCTCCCATAAAGAACTCAATATTTAAAAGACAATGATGCAAATGTATCAATTAAAAAAAAAAAAAACTCCATAGAAAATCTCTTTAACCATATATATATATATATATATATTAGCATTTTCTTTGTACATCACAAAAAAAAAAAAAGTCAATGAACCAATAAAAAATGAATTATTGTTGAGGCTTCTGCAAGCGCATAAATGAAGTTCATGTATATTTTCACTCCACCACAGTGGTATAACTGTAGATGGCTGCCTCGCTCAGCTTACATAACACAATTCATCTGGGCTTTGCCCTCCGAGCAACAGTTACAAAACCTCCACTTCTGAAGTCATGACCAAGTTAACTGACAGTGGTTGAGGTCGTTAGCTTGTGATGTGCTCGTCGGTTCAAACCCAGCTCAAACTAACCGCAACATCTTGCATGGTGGTTATGGATCTGCACAGGGTGGAAGTGGGTATGAAGAAGACGGCGTCTACAGGGCTGGGCTTATCAACAACCCAGAAGAAACAGTAACCCACAATGCACCTCCCAGTGCCAACCAACCGCCACTGTCTGGCAGAATTTCACTAACTGTAAACATTATTCATAGCTACCATCAATTACTGCATGCTATTCTGTGTGTACTGTGTGGTTACCATTTTAATCACCCAATGACATTTTAGATAAGCATGCTTGAAATACACACAAAAGGGTTCATACCTTCAGTGCTGACTTACATGTCATCACATGAAATAACAAGAACTTACCCTTGTGAAAAAGAAGTGTATTGAATGTGCACTTGTAGTGTACTTCGAATCTTAAAACTATATATTTTTAAAAACTGTACTTGCAGGTAAGGGCCACTTAAAGAGAGTTCATGACTATGTTAAGTACACTTTTAAAAGTGTCATGCTTTAAAGAAGTACACTTGTTTTGATGTGTTGACTAACATTCTAAAAGCATAAAGTTGATCATAATTGTACAGTGGCGGGCGGCGCATTTCACACATAGGCCTTCAGTGGTGGCGTACCTGAATTAATCCACCTCTTAATATGCTTTTAATAGAACACAGACACTTTATAATTGTTGTGAAAACATTTGTTCGACTGGTGCGTTCATGTTGTTTTGTGTTCTGATTAAAAAGTTCAGAAACGGAGCCTCCCTTGTCTGTCGTTCTTCAGACCTTACAAAAGTATGAATGTTTGAAAAAAAAAAAAAAAAAAAAAAGTTTCGATCATAAATTTACAAGAAAAATTAAGAAGAAAATCATACTCAGCACGGAAAAAAATTGCACATGTACAAGTTCATTTAAATCACTTTTGGATGTTGTTAACGATGGCAGTCAATAAGCATTATTTATGCTGTTTAAACAATTGTGCGTTTGTGTTAACGGCTTTTAATTGTAAGAGATGCCAGATTTCCAAAAAAAAGTAATGACGTGTTTTGTATTAGCATTCGAAATGACAGGGTTTCTGCAGGTCTTAAAAGGATCTGTAAAAATCTTAAATAGCCTTTAAACAAATTAAGACTTAGAAGATGTCTTAAAATAGAGCAGAAATGCTTTAATTAATGAAGTCATGTTGGTTGTTGCATGCATTGCAAAAAAAAAAAAAAAATTGTTCCTCAGTATCAGATTGTATCTTTTATTTTTTTATTTTTTTGCGTTTAAATATTACATTTCACAGACAAC
>CM040827.1:37434421-37586921 GCA_022828995.1 Vimba vimba | reverse complement strand
CGGTTGTTTAAATTTGTACCATTTCTTTCGTATGTTTACATTCCACCAATGGTTAGGTTTAGACTTTAAAAAAAAAAAGAATATTTCAAATTACATTGTATGAATGGCTGGGTTGAAAATATTGATTTCTTGGTTTTAATCTACTCTCATTTTGATTCTCACTTTTCAACCGTGCTGTTTTCATTATATGCATGAACAAAACTTCACTAAACATTATTTGTAGCATTATTTGTATCGCAATAAATTCATATAGTGCAAATAAGTTAATTCTGTCAGTTTTATCATTTTGTTCCTAAATATTGTTTTGGCTCTCTTTAATGTGCCATGACACATGGACTGATCATCTTGTCCATATAATCATAAGAATGAATGTTGGAAGATACAGTACAAAATCATGGCATCATGTCTCATGTCATCATCCAATCAGTGTTTCAACTGTCAATAAACCAGCTATGATAACAATGTCACATGACATCACATTTACCTCAGAAAAGCCATTCAAGACTTTATTCATAAACTTTATTCAGTCAGCAAGAAAAAAATAACTTTGATAAACATATGCACTATATTATATTTAAAAAACGAGTTGGAGTAGAAATGGCATTAAAGAGTTATTATTATAACTTTATTATCATAATTTAAACGTTTGTTGTTGATTTTAACCTTTAATAGTAATGTACCATCTGACATTCAGTCGAGATTGAATCATAAGCTTATGAATCAAAATCAGTTACAAAAACAAATGTTTATTTTTCAAAAACAACTTGTAGTAGAAACATAATTATGCCATTATTAAGAGTTATTATTATAAGTTTATTATTATAAAACTGCCTTATGTGCAATGTAAATGCTTGTATACAAATACGTTGTTAATGTTAACCAGACTGATATTCAATCGAGATTGAATCGTATCAAAATCGATTGTGTCAATACAAAATAATTATGTTTTCTCATAAGATCAGATTGGAAAATATTCATCTTTTCACAACGACAGCTATCATCTCTTTCTCTCTCAACTGAGGCTCAACTGTGCAATGCTGTTCTGTCCTCACGAATGTTTCTTGTCAGATTGTATGATACGACCCCTGGGAAACCCAGGGTAAAACCATCATTTGTCATCTTCGAGTTTGATCACGATTGACAGCTTTGACTGGCCGTCAATCATATCACATTATGACATCCTCATTGACACATAGAATTGAAATGCTGCACAAACTCAAACAAGCCCTTGTGCAAATGTCGGCAATGTTTCGCCTTGAAAAGAAGAATCTGAAGTCTGACGTGTCTGGGTCACGGGGGGGGGGATTTGCAAAGTTTTCAGAGCAAAATCTGAAGAAATGCAAAAATAATCTAATTTACTATATTTAATACTGTAAATAAAACAGATTATCAACTGAACATCTCTCACAAAGTGTAAAATTGCTAATAAACATGAAAAGTTGTTTTAATAAAGTATTCTCATTCTGTTCTGTTCATTTAGAATGAGGCACACTAACACAAATCAATGTTTAATTGCATTTCAAGTCACATATGAAGTTTATTTCCTGCTCAGATACAGAAAACGAATCTGAATAAAGCCTAAAAGTCGTCTATCTCATTCAGAGTCGGTTTCTAACCAGCAAAATGACTAGTCTATGCACTAACTATCTCTCTGAGCTGCAGATTTGTCGCCTGTGTTTTGATATCACACACTGAGCTACGCAATGAGCTCTGCACCCAGGGCATAAAAAGAAAATACATATTAGAGGATATATTGAAACACAAACATGAGGTCACTTCCATCGGCAGAGCTGAAGTCTCCGAGCCGCTGCTGTTTGTTTTTACAGCGTGGACTTGCAGACGTAGACGCAGGTGAACATACATTACTTGCTCATGTTAGTCTCGGGTGGCTATTCAAGGTATGCAATATTTGCAGCCAGTGTTGATATTAGCCGAAGACCTCGCCGTAGGAGAACTGCAGTTAAAACCAGAGAGAACAGTTGTCATGTGTGTGCAGAACTGTGACTAAACGCTACGGCGGCAGGACTATTACACTTTCAAAAGCGCAGAAATGAACAGAGTTAAGTCTCGGGAGGAAAGTTCAAACACGGCATATTCAATTATATTTTACAACTGGAATAACACTTTTTTCTTCTTCTGTGTTTTCCCTTTAAACTGAGAACTGAAATACACTCTGCATTTAACTTACCAACGCTCTTGTGTTCATATGATGATAATAAACCTCAGTTTGATCTATTTTTTTTTTTTTTTAACTGTACCTGCAGATTATATAATATTAATCAAATAAAGGCCACTTAAGTGCACTTGAAGAGGGACACTTTCATGACTACACTGTAAAAGAAAATATCTCACCCAATAATATATGACGTGTTTTTGCATTGCTTTAACTCATAAAAATAAGTTGTTGTTTTTTTAAATTGTATAAATTATACAAGATTCAACTCATTTTTAAGTCAGTTAAATGCAATTTAAGTTAAAATGACTGAAAACATCCAAGTTGATTGTACTTAAATTAGGCATCAACTTTTTTTTACAACACACTTAAGAAATGCACTTTGTATTTAAAAGTTTTACTTTAAAGTACATTTTAAATCAATACGTTTTAATAATCTTTTGTTGTGTTTTAAACAAGTACACTTATTTTGATGTGTTGATTCATACTTAAGCACATGTAAAATACTTGATTATAAAATTTTAAGCGTACTACACTGCAACTTCATCATTAAATATGTGTAATTACAAATATATCTAATAACATGCAAGATTCAATAGAAATGACATGTTTTGGTTTACCATAATGCTTGTCATACTTTAAAAGTGTGCTAAAGTGTATGCTAAAGTAAAAAGCGAGGGGAAGCTGACCATAGAAGGAGTGCATTACTGTTAGCTTTACTTGTGGCAGGACTGACATGTTCTCTGCGCCTGTGAATGGCATGTAAAATCGAGCTCCAGCTAGTAGTGTAGCATTCAAGTATTTAAACTAAGAATATATGTAATATTTTGTCTCCTTATGATGCAGTGCTTTTGTTTTTCATTATTTTTTGGTTGTTTAATATACAGACTTCTGCTAAACTAATTCATTTTAATGCAAATGCCGTAACGTGAGAGTATCAGTGTGAGATTCTCATGCAATACTGTAAGCGGTTTCGTAACGTTGTTTTCCTTTGTTTTAAAGATGATGTTTGCTTGCATCTTGTAAGGGAATATGAACATGAGATGATAATGAGAGGTCTGTAAGAACAGGAGATGAATGGAAAGCCAGTGATTAGAGAACAATGGCATGGAATGTATGCGGCCGGCTGGAAAGCTGCACTGATACACAATATCACAATACACAATACATTCAGCAGTTTTAACATGCTGGTGTTTATAACGGACGCCGTGCGCTGAGCGTTTATCAGGGAGACCCGTTTGGTGTGGCTTATCAGCTCACACAGGATTCAAACCGTGCCATTCAGAGGGTTTTGGAAGTCTAACTCTCTTTCACAACTCTTACTTGCTTGCTTCCACTTTTCTGTCATACATACAATCCCATAGATCAACTTATCCTCCTTTCATTCGTCACAGTCACACAGGAACTGATTGAGCCTTATCTTTCTGAGATACACAGCTTTTGTGCTTCACATTCATTCTCTTTATCCGATCAGTCAACAAAGCTGTCCTCAGTTCTTCAAGGTAGGACACAGAGGCTAAGGTGAGACTGTATGTACTCAGCTGACTGCATTTATCTTCAGTCTTGTGCAGGAATTACTCATCTTTAGCAAAGATGTCAAAACATTACATTGCAACTCTGATATTCAACCATATAGTCTCAATTAATAATCTCAATTAATCAGACACAAATAATATAGTAGCCACTTGATTTTAGTTGTACTTCATTATTAGAGAAAATTAGCAAATTATTAAGTATAACTAAAAATAAATAAAACTATAAAAATGTTTTATTATATATATATATTATTATTATTATTATTATTATTATATTATATGTGTAAATAATAAAATATGTATTTATTAATGTAATATAATATAATATAATATAATATAATATAATATAATATAATATAATATAATATAATATAATATAATATAATACAATATAATATAATATAATATAATATAATATAATATAATATAATATAATATAATATAATATAATATGAATGCACTGATTATCTTTGTGCCAGACAAAATCTGACCTTCTAGACAATTTGTTTTTATTCCTGCTCCTAGAAACGGGATGTGACCGTTTGATGTCTATTCGATCTTCCTGTTGTGTGTGAAGTGGAAAAGGAAGTACAGCGTGGCCAGTGTTGCCCAAGACACACACACACACACACACACACACACACACACACACACATGCCTATACACACACCGTCACACACCTCTAGATCCTTAAAATAACACTGTACCAGCTGTCAAGAGAGACTTTAACAGCACAACAAACACCTCCAACAGACTATCTCTCTCTCTGTGTGTGTGTGTGTGTGTGTGTGTGTGTGTGTGTGTGTGTGTGTGTGTGTGTGTGTGTGTGTGTGTGTGTGTGTGTGTGTGTGTGTGTGTGTGTGTGTGTGTGTGTGTGTGTGTGTGTGTGTGTGCGCGGGTGTGTGTCTGTTCTCTCTCTCTCTGTGTGTGTGTGCGTGTGTGCGTGTGTGCGTGCGTGTGTTACTGACGACACCTTATTACACTGCTCCTCGTGTGCAGCAGATGGCCAGAGACATAAAACAAGATCTGGCTTCAGGGATTCCAGTTTTGGCATTGGGATCATTGTGTTTATCTCACCAAATGGCTAACTGCGTTTCTCTGTGTCTCTGTCAACATCTGAACAGGAGAGAGTAACTTAAACTAAATCTTTATGCTGGAAATCACAGATCATTCTCATGTCATCATATCAGTCACAACCCTTGTTTGAGTCTTTAAATAAGAGCACAACTGTGTCCAAGAGTGAAGAGGGGTGGATCTGTTTGTGATAAACATGTTTTTGTAAATTAACATTCACTTTACTTAAAGGGATAGTTCACACAAAAATGCAAATTGTGTCATAAAATACTCATCCGAACACGAATGACTTTTCCCCGTGGAGCACAAAAGGTGATTTTTTTAAGAATATCCTCAAAATGTTGGTGTCACCATATGATTTTCTAATGTTTTTGAAAGAAGACTCTTCTGCTCACCTGCTTTTATTTGATCTAAAACACAGCAAAATCAGAAATATTGTGAAAAATTATTAGAATTTAAAATAACTGTTGTCTATGTGAATATACAGTAAAGTGTAATTTATTCCTGTGATCAAAGCTGAATTTTCAGCATCATTACTCCAGTCTTTAGTGTCACATGATCCTTCAGGAATCATTATGATGATTTTTTTATATTGGATAAATATAATATATAAATATGGATTTTTTGATTAATAGAAAGAAACATCTTGTAACATTATAAATGCATTTACTGTCACTTTTGATCAATTTAATGAATCCTTGCAGAATAAAAGTTTAATTTCGTTTTTAAGAAATCATACTGACCCTAAACTTTTGAACAGTAGTGTATGTATGTACTTATGTATTTATAGCACATAAGGGATGCATAGCTGGAGTCTGAGTCAGTCATTAAACACTGATGCTTCCTAATATTTAATACATAATAAACATTTTTAAAATGCACTTTTGTGAAATATTTGCATTTGCACGGCGAATATGGCTGTATATCCAGAAGTTTACAAAATAATTCAGACGTAAAATCTATTGGGAATCTCCCACAGAGTTATTAAAACTTTTATGGATCTTATATAAGAAACACAGTTATTTGAGCTATATAATGTGACATTTCAAGTAATGTTTTATTAGATTATTTTTAGATTGCTGTTGATATTTGTGTCTTTTGTAGCATTACATTCCATTGCACTGCCTTGTCAGTGAGGATTCACAGTAATAGGAAATCCCAAGAGAATCCTGGACACTTCCCAGCATCTCGCTCAACATCCATGCAAGGATTTCGGGCATCAGTGGGTTACAGCCAGCTGAAAACAAAGGAGAAGAAAGGATAATGCGCCGAGCGCAGGGGAAGGATAAAAGGGGGTTTGCTGGATCTTTTGTCTGGATTCTGTCCTGCGTACTAACTCCACCTTTCACTCCTCCACACGGACCATCCTGACCAGCTGCAACTTTCTCCCATAGCAACTCCTGCATCAGCGTCATGTGACCTTTCTTTAGTGTGTTCAAATTGCATTTCACTTTAAACTGATTACAGACTGAAAAATTAAATATGTCTAGTTCCAACACAGTGCTTCTTCTAATAAAACCCTTATAAGACACCATTAATCATAACCCCCAACTCTTTCAGATTTGATTGCAACTTTGGGCCTTTCAGCAGAGCTACTGTTGGTTTCTTAGAGTAACATTAGTTCACATCCCTCGCCGATGCTGCTAAAAGTTACAGTTTAGAGGAGTTAGCAAAGACACGCTGGTTCTCCACTCAACAATGAGCCGCTCATCTGTAAACACTGAAGCGTTCCCGGTCGTTCAGTCACTTCACACATGGAAATGTGCTGTTGGAAATAAAGAGGGTGTGAATGGGCAGGTAAGAGGAAGCTCAGGAAATGTGTGTAAAGAAGAGCCATCAGTGCTTGCAGCTACACACACACACACACACACACATTTGCATATGTGTGGAGCCAGTCAAACCCCAGATGGCTTGAGATGCCTTTTATTCGGCGGGATTACAGTCACTTTCTAATGGAACAACCAGGAAAGACTTTTTATTGTGTGAGTGATGAATACTGAGTGTGTTGGAGGACTTCTCAAATTGATTATGAAACACAATGAATATTCTGAAATATTTTACAAGAGTGTTTTTCCCCCCAGAGTTACTGGTTTTATATTTATCTATCGGCTTTTTAGCTTAAAGTCAATATTTGTTATTTGCTATTAAATATCAGTAGGGATGCACAATGTATTTGTACCATATTAGTTAACAGCCAATGTACACTGTAAAAAATGATTTTTTGGTGAAGTAAATACTACTGAAAAAAAACAATGTAATTTACATGAAAAAGTTAGTCCAGGCAAGAATTAAAAAAACTAAGTAAATTCCATATCAGTACTTATTTCAAGCGAGTAGAAATGAAAGCGTAAATATCAACTCAATAAAATTAAGTAAAAATTACTCAACTTTTCTGATTCTGGGTTTCCCATCATGCACTGGACCTTGAATAATTAATGAGGTTCATTTTTCACTGTTTTCCAGCTGTATTTACACTGTTTTATCATTGCTTTTGTTGTCAGGATTAGTAACTTGCCATTTTGTGACATTTTGAGTAAATTTTCTGCTCAAAATGACACATTCAAACACAAAAATGATCCATCAAATGTTACCGTCATTGTGTATTGTCTACGAAGTATTGAGGTACTGTATTTGCATTCACATGAGACTTAACATCTGACATGATGTCGTATAAATTACTTAGATAATCTAAGTAAAGCACATACTATAAATGATTGGTATAATTCAATATTATTGTTTGAGTGAAATGTAATGCAAAGGAAATTTCAACTAAATCGATATTAATCAACCTTTTACTAGCCAAGTTAAAATTACTTATTATCTTTGTTACTTTCACTTAACTAGGTTAAGTAAAGTTTACTTAATTCCATATTCCAAGTAAATTTAACTTAAAGATTTCTAATTAAAGCTACTAATAAATGTTTAGGTTTTTACTTGGCAAACTTTGTAAATTTACTAGCATTTTCAGAGTGAAAAAAATTAGCAAGCTTTTTTCAAGTAAATCCTACTCCAAATTTTTTACAGTGTATATATAATTATAATAATTATGTTGTTGTACAAAAAGTTATCTAGAATTGTATTATTGTAACGTAATAAATAAAAAATAAATAAATCAGATATATTATTTATGCATTACTGTATATTAATTAATGAATTATTGTTACAATATTAAAATGTACTACTATTTGATATTTTAATATTGTAGAATATTATATATATATAATTAGCTAATTAATATCAAATAATACATAAATAATATATCTATATTATTTATTTTGTTATTTAATTATGATGTTACAATATTAAAATTCTACAACATTTTTACAAAAATAGTATAGAATGTTAATATTGTAACATAATAATTAAATAAATCATAATATATATATATATATATATATATATATATATATATATATATATATATATATATATATATATATATATATATATATATATATTTGTTAAAATCTAAAAATTCTATACTGTTTTTTTGTAAATGAAACTAAAAACATAAATAATTTTAAATCCATTTTTACAACATAATGTATTGTTTACATTCACAAAAAAAAAAAATGTAATAGTGTTATTAAATTATTGATGTTTTGAAGATTAACTTTGTGATCGTTAGATGACGGCAAAGGTAATCTAAATGTATAATATTATTATAATACCATATTACTTATTTTAATAACTACTATTGGCTTATCGATATAGGGCTGAATTTTAACATTGGTGTATGCCAAAATATTAGGGTCTTCTCGTGGTCTCTGAGTCTGTGTGCAGCGAGACTCTCTGCTGAATCAGTGTCCCAGTGGTCAGAGTGAAAGTGTGTGTGTGGGAACTGTGTTCAGGACAGAGGACGTATACACTCACATAGGGCCGCTTCTATAGACCCTCGTATTGATTTAGCAACGATTGGACCTATAACTGACCCACACCCCATTCACACCAGCACAGAAAGAGTAACCTTCCCCCACTCCAGGCCAGACGTGTTTACGGCCAGAGCCGGGGAACCGGTCTTTGAGTCCCTTGTCTGGCATATGGAGGCCTGCAACAAAAGGGCCCTTGTGGAGAAAACACAAAGCAGGTCGGTCCGTTTCCAGAGGGGGAGAAGCCAGCGGCAGTAAAGCCCAGAGAGAGTCTGAGGGGGAAGGAAACTCCTCTACTGATGGGAACGCATGCGGACGAACAGGAAGACATGTTACAACAAGTTGTCAGTACATCTGAAAATGAATATTGGCTGCTTTTGACCTCCAATGTGCAATTCACGTATAGATATGTATGAGAGAAACGTTGAGATATTGCTGAGATTTGTCAACAAGCTGTATGGCATATTCTGATTATGAACTGATGCATGTGAACAACAACATTCGGTTCAGTTTGCTACTGTGGAGATCGGGGCAAGTTGTCACAAGATACGTGATTTTACTCAAACACCCCTTGTGAAAAAAACTTACTTAGGCTAATTATTATGGATATAATGGACTTTAAAAGAATGCACTTGAGTGTGAAATGAATGTAAAGTTTTCGGACACTTAATTGCATGTTATTTACAATACAATTTAAATATATTAGTTTAAATGTATATTAAATGCAATTAATTGCATGTAATTTTACAATCATTCACATCATTTGCAATGATGATGTTGCATTTTAGTACAAGTCTACTCTCTTTAAGTGGCCTTATTTCATTAATATGATATTATCTGCAAGTACAGTAGGCCTATTTTAAAATATATAAGTGCACTTCTATTCACAAATAATATTAGTTCAAACTATCAACTCTTTTTAACTTTTTAAAACATTTTGTGCTGTATTACTACTTACATTTTTCATAAGCCATAAGCCTGATTCCGTTGTGACAACTCAACTCATACTTGATAAATATTGACTGGAGTAAAGACTGTGACACGTCTCGTCTCTCTGTGTAGCGTAAAGTCACTGAACATCTAAATGATCATTTAATGGCGTCTGAGGAGCTCAGTGGACATGTTTACAAGACGGGCCTCCTAAAACATGTTATTTCAGAACCACATTTCTGTTCTCATCCACAGACAATCATCACAAATCATTTAGTGTTAATGGGGCTCAGAGAAGCAGTTGGTTAAAGCAGAGAGAGAGAGAGAGAGAGAGAGAGAGAGAGAGAGAGAGAGAGAGAGAGAGAGACAGAGAGAGAGAGAGAGAGAGACAGAGAGAGAGACAGAGAGAGAGAGAGAGAGAGAGAGAGAGAGAGAGAGAGAGAGAGAGAGAGAGAGAGAGGGAGAGAGAGAGCTGGTCAAACCTCACATCTACAGTTTAACCTCCTAAACGGCTGCTGATAACCCACTTGTTTTTCTGCGTTATGTAAGATGTCTACAAGTAGACCAGCGACTTTCACATTCCTTCCTGTCTAAGATCAAAAAACAAGCAGATTTTCCCCTTCTGTCTGAGATCAGTTTCACAAACGCCTTCGTTACTTCACTTAGCCCACACTCACTGCCACAGTTTCATTCACAGCTTTGCCTATATGATAACAACTAATTTAAAGGAAATATATACACAACTGTTCAAAAGTTTGAGGTCGGTGAGTTTTTGAAAGGAGTCTCTTCTTCTCAACAAGGCTGCATTTATCGAATAATATACAGTAAAATCAGTAATACTGTGAAATATTATTACAATTTAAAATAGCTGTTTTCTATGTGAATATATAGTAAAGTGTAATTTATTCCTGTGATCAAAGCTGGATTTTCAGCATCATTACTCCAGTCTTCGGTGTGATCATTCAGAAATCATGATGATTTGATGCTCAACAAACCTTTATGATTATTATCAATGTTGAAAACAGTTGTGCTGCTTCAGATTTGTATATATATATATATATATATATACGTAGTCAACAGATGTGCATGATCTCTATTCTGACCAGGCCAGCATTTCTCACCAAGGAGCACAACACCAGTCCCGGGTTTCCAGAAGGCCTTTATGTGGTATAATTGTCCTTTTCTAAGCTTCTTTTCTAGCGAAAAGGCCATCGTTGTGCAATCTCCTCCATCTTCCCTATGTTGCCTTTTGACACGCGTCTCAAAAGAAGTTATTCAGGCCTGCTGTGCACAATACCTGCAATTAAATCGGCACACACACTGAGAGTTTGAGTTCAGAATAAAAGACACAAGAGAATGTTGCATTAGTGTCTGATATCTAAAACAGTGCTTTCAAAGCCTAGTGTAGTATTTTGTACAAAGACAATAGGCTTTAATCTGGCTCACTTGCACTGTGTTGGAAACAAATAAAACCTTTGCTTTCAGTTGTGCATATCCATGCCCAAATAACTGTTGCTGTCTTTATCAGTCACAAAAGAACAAGTGCTCATAGCAGGATTGTATGAGGTGTTGACGCTCCACTCTGTGATAAGGCTTCATTGTGTGTTAAAGGAACAGTGCTGTCTTTTGACCATACTAATATTTGAAGTGTCTTGTTTCACAAGAGTTGATGTGGTGAGAACTGCTCGTGGGTTTCTTTTCATTGTCCAATGAAACTGCTTGAATGATAAAGAAGGTTAAACTACCAGAAATGTCAAACTAGAAACACAAGACAACTCCATATGTAAATGCTCATGCATAACAGATTTCAACCGTATGTTCATCAAAAGAAGAGGTTATCAAAACCTTACAATGAAAGTTAATGGGGTCCAAAATAGCACTGGACCCCAATTGACTTTCATTGCACAGACAATCTTCAAAATATCTTCTTTTATGCATGTTTAAGACACAATATTTACTTAGATTGCAATTCTGATCCTGCCATCAGAAAGTCAAACAACACAACAGTCCGGTTATCAACAAACCGCTGTATAATCTTCACACTAAATCTTGCTGCAGGAAATCACTGACGCAAAATTGGTGATAATGGACTATTATGTACAGATGACTAATCGGTTTAATGCAGCTGAACGGTCTTGGATCTCTGTAATGAATTATGACACTGCCTCGTTTTCGTTCCCCTCGAGGGTTTCCCAGAGACTCCCACCCCTGTGAGGGCGATTTTGGGCTACGATTGCCCACTTGATTTGCCCCATCAAGTATGATGAGGTGTCACGCAATGACATAATGACGGAAGTGAAAATGGCCTCAGGTTAGGAGTAATTTACAGCTGAATACAACATATAGAGGAGAGACGCTAATATTCATTTCAAAGTTGCAGACACCAAACCCAATGTTAACGAGAATCAAAGCCAAATTCTGAGAGATTTTAGTTCAAATATTTACACAAACGTTCAAGGATTTTTCAGGGAATTGTAAGATAAAGGCTCAAATTAAAGGCCGGTGTGAGTTCATGTAAGACTGATAAAACTATTTTCTCAAAACAATAGCTCTGATATGAATGGTTACTTTGAAAAACAACTTTTAATATGCTTATAGAGCCAGTATTATTTTAATATCATTGATACACTAGTTTTTAATTCATATTTTGAATTAGTATCATTTTTATATTTCCCCATTTCATTTTAGTTTAAGTTTTTGTAATTTAGTTGTTTTTGATATTTTTATTAGTTTTACTAATTTTTATTTCAGTTTTATTTTTGCTTAGTTATTTTAGTACATCAAGTTAAAGTGAAAATGAGAAATGTTGCCTCTAACTGAAAAAAAAAAAAAAAAAGTTTAACCTGTAAAAAAGGTTACCTAAAGGAATTTAGTTTCCTAATAAGTATGTTTAGAGCTATTTCAGATGTAAACTAAACTTTTTACATGTAGATCCAGTCATTTTTAAAATAATTTACACCTCATCTGAGATGCACTATAGTTTGAGTTTGCTCTTTTGTGAAGCCCTACACAGGACACAAGCAAACTTCCCTCACTCTTGAAGGGGTGTGACCCGAACTCTAAGACACGCCTCTTCAGAAGGTGGGCGGGGTTAGAAGTTTCTGCTTATAAAATGAGATTCCAACAGTGTGTTTGTAACAGAAGCAGAACTTAACATCCGTTGTTGAGCAGTTCAACAGATCCTTAACTGCACATAGAGAATCACAACCAGGCATCTCGAAAATGCCGTCAAATTTCCTCACACCCTTCCTTGAGTTGGATGATGAATTTTGCAAGGTAAGAATATGAACTTTGTTTCTTGAACTTAAAAGTTAAGCATTTAAACAGCACTTGTATAGAGACAGTTCAGTCATAATTTACTCAATGCAATGTTGGGTTACACTTTATTTTAAGGTGTCATTGTTACAGTGTAATTATATATTTAAGTACTGAGTAATATTAAGCAACTACACGTACTTACTATAGGGTTAGGGTAGGATTAGGATTTAGTTGAGGGTTAGTTGCATGTAATTATGCATAATTTACTGTTATTACTATGTAACATATGTAACAAGGACACTGTAAAATGAAGTATTGCCCAATGTTGTTTCAAAGCTGGGTGACTTTCTGTCTTCTGTTGAAAACCCCAAAAAAAGTATTTTTTTGTACATGCAATGTACGTCAATAGGATCTAATGTTCTTTTGGGTCCAACTGACAACCCAAATCATTCTTTTGTGTGAACATACCCTTCAATGGTTTGTGTTTCTTCATGCATTTAGTTCTGAAACTAGTATACTAAAGTCTCTCTCTCTCTGTGTTCCCAGAGTTTCCGCGGTATTGACCTCACAGATGCCACACAGAAACAGCGTGTGGTGGGATTCCAGCGCAGACACTCCCTGTGCCCGGTGACTCTTCCCAACTCTAAATTCAACAGCAACGAGAGCAACCCGTGGCCTTTGCCGGCCATCACCCAGCCCTGGATCCGCGAGCAGAAGCATCAGCTGCCTCGCTCCTCTCTGAACCAGATCCCCTTTAGAGTGGACCGGTCCGTGAGCATGATCGAGGGTCACGTGAACGCTTGCGAGAGCCCGACGGCCAGCTCTCTTCCTCCACCACCCGGCCTAAACATCAGCACCAGCTCCCTGTCCTCCCCGAAGTCTGCGCCCATGTCCACTCGCTACAAGACGGAGCTCTGCCGGACGTACGAGGAAAGCGGCACCTGCAAGTACGGGTCCAAATGCCAATTCGCACACGGCATGGACGAGCTACGAGGCCTCAACCGGCATCCCAAATACAAGACCGAACCGTGTCGCACCTTCCACACCATCGGCTTCTGCCCCTACGGCGCCCGCTGCCACTTCATACACAACGCGGACGAGCAGCAAGGCGTTTCAGAGAACACACACGGAGAGAAGAGCATCCGAGAGCGACCGCAGTTGCTCCGCCAGAGCGTGAGCTTCAGCGGCTTCTCCTCGCAACGCCAAACTCTCGGTTCGCAACGTCAAACTCTCGGTGGTTTCCACGCCGTCCCGGACGCCTTGGCCTTCTCCCGATCCTCGTCTGTATCCCCGCCTCCATCCACAGGGAGCCCCGACCTGCTCTCTCCTCTGTTCCCCGAGCCCGGGACCCTAAAGCACGGCCACCCGTTCACAGATCTTGGAGCAAACGGGAGCTTCTACGCCATCAGCGACTCGGAGAGCGTGCGAAACCTTGCGTACGCGCTCACATCGGCTCTGCAGAGAAGCGCTTCTGCGGACTCGCTCTCGGACCAGGACGACTACACCAGCTCCAGCAGCCTGAGCGACTGCGACTCTCCCGGGATCGAGGGCAAGCGTCTGCCCATCTTCAGCCGTCTGTCTGTCTCAGACGACTAGAGCGCATTACCTGTGCATATTGTGCATGCTCACTCGTGCAGATGTTTCTCTGCACTTGACTCATAAGAGTGATAGTTCATGAACTTTGTTGGCAATGTATACTGTTGTATACCCAGTTCGAAAGTGCAGTGGGAACTTCACTTTAGGTTTATTTGTATCGGGAATTGTTCTGCAGTGTTTTGTCTGTAGGATGAACTTTCCCAAGACGCCTATTTGTAGTCTAACCAAAGCCGAGCAACTTAGAGTATATACATCTAGTGTAACGTCTAACCCGCTCCCTGAACATACATACTGTAGCCTTTAGTTAAGGCATTTTTAAATGGACAGTGTTACTGAGTAGTTTAACCTAGTTCTTTAAAAAAAAAAAAAAACTATTTATTGCTTTTTTGTATTATGCATTGCTTTCAGTTGTGTTTTGTATGCATTTCGAAGAAGGAACAATGTAGATAAGGCTTTTCTGTTTGTTTCTTTGAGCCCATTTGTCTGCTTTGCACGAGCTATCTCTTAGCTTTAATGAAGACCAGCTGCACAGAGTCTCACTGTTGGAATCTCAGGATCATTTTAAAGTGCTATTGAAACACTCCACCGTCCTGTATCAGTCCTTCTCAATAATAACAGTCAGAGATATCCACAAGGAAGAGTCAAAAATGTTCATATGCAAGCCAACATGAATGTGAAAATAACAATGTACCGGAAAGAAGTCATGTTGTACCATGGCCTTCGTCTTTTGCACTCTTATCTTTTATTTAAGAGGCGAAAATTGTCATTTGCAAATAACATGAACTGTGAGTTCTGATGTCCGTAGGTTGTGTTTTATTATTATTGTTGATGTTGTTTCTCATCCTTTTGCCTTGTGAAAAGACACGCTTCTGCCTTTTGTTAACTTAAAACTTATTTATTTCGTTTTTTCGAAGTGGGAAAACAGTATATTGTGTTGTGCTTTCGTTTCATGTTTGTTTATATATAATTTAAATGAACTGTTTACATTCCATGGGATGGTAATGCCCATTTTCATTATAATATATTGTTTTAAAATAAACTTTCAAGGGAACAAAAGATCATTTGCCTCCTTCCTTTGCGTTACTTTTCTTCTAATCAACCCCGGTGAAGCTTCTCAAGCTTTGCTTATAACAAATAGTTGCATGCCAATTCATTTTAAACACAACTCCACAATCCGGTTGAATGCTGCTCCTTCCATCTGCCTCCTCGAAAGAAAGAAAAATGCATACTTGACAGCTCTTTTAATTATTCAAGCTGAAAACACACACAAAGGACAAGTGAACAGATGAAGGCTTTTGTGTGTTGCTTTGCTCATTGTTCCTGCATTTGTGCATGGAAGACTAAGAAACATCCCACTGTCACACACGGTCATGGACAATAGCCAAAGGTCTCGCAGCCTTTCATTGAGACCAGGCCGGGCAGTAAATGAAATGCAGGGGCATTTCTCACATCAGGGCTCCTTTGTGAGGCGACTCTCCCTTTTCTTAACAACATCTGTATGCTAATGGCGTGGCAGAAGGGAGGAGTGATTTGCAAGTCTATTGCAGAGCGGTAGGTCTTCGGAGCAGCTTACCAGACACTGCTGGGTAAACACAAATGCAACCGAGAGAAGGGTGGGGGATCTATCTGGATACCCTAATCACTCAAACTCCACAAACCATGATTTCACTCTTTACGCTCTTAGTTCAGATCACCACAGTCTGACAACCACTTCCACAATCCTTCCATTTCAACTTCCCAATAGACTCTGGTGTGTTTTTAAGCGTTGATATCTACTCCCTCCAAATCTCTGTAATCCCTGCTACACACTGTGTGATTTCAGCAATCCTACAAGATCATTACAAATGAATGAATGAGGCATTTATATAGCGCTTTCATATGTACTACTGTACACCCAAAGCGCTTTACAATCATATCAGGGGATCTCTCCTCAACCCCCACCAGATCACACTGTGCACCAATAAACTTAACACCAATAAACAACCACTTCCACAATCCTTCCATTTTAACATAGACTCTGGTGTGTTTTTAAGCATTGATATCTACTCTGAATCTTTCTTTCAAATCTCTGTAATGTCTGCGACAGACTGTGCGATTTCGGCAATCCTACAAGATCATTACAAATCCCACTGTACGACATGGATCTGGTAAATTTGGGTATGACGTGTGTAGATTGTACGATGGTGAAACCTTGAATCGTAGGTTATGACGCAAGTTAATATAGAAGAATCATCAACATGCGCTGAAACAGAGCAAGATGAATCGCACTTTGGCAATTATGATTTTTATGTGGACGAGGAAGCGAAACAGGAGATCATGGCTAGGGAAAAGAGGCAAACTTGGCTTGCCAATGTTGTAAATGGAGCTTGAGGAAAGGAATTTTAAGCTTTAGTGCAATGTCAAGTTGATCAATACGCCATTTCATGTTGCATTTTTATTGGCTAGTCGGTAGATGTAGGTCGTGGCAGCAAACACACTGTGAGATGATCATACTGAGGATCTCAGGCTATCTTTGGTCTCAAGACTGTGACGACGGCCTTCTTTGAAACTCTGATTTAACCTGAAACTGCTCATCTTTCGTCAGGGACAGCCCAACTTCTTACAATGTGTACCGGGCGTAAAGGGGCTTTCAAGGGCAACTCACACAACACACTTAGTTTGAAGCTACTGCCACCTTGTGGTTCATATGTGGAAAAACTCAGGCTCTGTCTGGGACATTCATTAGGTTGGGAAAGGCTGCAATAATCCTTTGGACATCAATTACAGTATTTTCAAATTACTTAGACACTAAAAGTGGTACTTGAGGCTCACTCACTGTAACTATTCACTCATGCACTGAATCTTCAGACCAAGTCTGCAAAGCTACAAGCACATTATACACTTTACACTCAGGTTTCTATTATATATATATATATATATATATATATATATATATACATATATATATATATATATATATATATACATATATATATATATATATATATATATATATATATATATATATATATACATAATAGGGGAGAGCGGGGCACAACCTAACGCTTTTTGACTTTCTCAGTTTGTGTAAATCTACTTATGGTTCAGAGTATTTATTTTTTCCCACATTAATTTCCCACATGTCTAGTACAATTATGTGTTTTTGTTTTATTAATACAGTATATACTTTTTTCTTGATATACCCCGAAAGAATGGAAGTGAAATGTGACAACATGCCCCATAGGTGGGGTACACTGTAACATGACAATATGACAGCTTAAAAAGTTATCTGATCTAATAAAAAAAATATGCAAAACAAACTAAAATATTTTCTAAATAAAATACAATTAAAAAACTTTTTCATATAAAATAAGGGCAATTTTTAATAATTAAATATAAACTAATTTTTGAGTTTTGACTACGAACACATGAAAACACAGCTATACAACATAGTTCAAAACAAATAAATAATTAGTACTTTCTGAACATTGACTCTCAGTCACCTTTTTCTCATGTTTTCTCAATAAAATTAATAAAAGTATAGAATATAATAGCATATTTCTAACGCAGTGTTACAACATGCCCCCGCCTGCACAACTGGGATTTAAACCCTGCTAGTGTCTTCTGCTAGTTAGCGAAGCATTAAAGAACTATCTCAACTGTTAAATAACATCTTGGAGATTAAAATAATATCAGATTTGTCTTATTTTAAATAAACACAAAAAATAGAGATAAAAAATTAACGTAAGTAAGAAATTTACTTTTGCTATGGTTTAATAAATGTCTATGGATATCTTCCAAAAAAAAAAAAAAATTTTGGCGGATTTTTCTTTTCTATATAGTGTTAATATGGCAACTAGTAAATACACAAAGTTTTGTCATCCAAGCATGTGCAGAAGTATTTAAAACAAGCGTGTTACAACTAACCCTGCATTAGGTTGTGCCCCGCGCTCCCCTATATATATATACATATTTATACATATATTTATACATATATATTTTCTAAACACAGTTCTCTGCATTAGACATATCACTCAAAACTAACAGCTCTTTTGTTTCATTTGGGATCACTTAGAAATCAAAACTTAGAAATTAGTGTTAACCCCTTGAATATCTGTTTATAGTGTAAATACTGTATATTTACATATACACACACACAAAGCGCTTTAGAAATAAAGTTGACTTTCTGACTTGGCTTGTATGCATATTCAGTGTGTTTATATATACAAGATACAATATAGATTGTTTCGCAGAAGATTCACACAGATGTGTGTGGCTAATCATTTGATGTGATTGTGTGTAGAGTTACAAAAAACAATTTTTTTTATGAATGTTATGAATGAAGTGTTTACTTTTGCAAGAGATGTCTGATGTTTTGCATGTTTTGAAAAAACTGTAAGGAAAAACACAAATCCATTGTTTCTCAGGCAATGCTCTGTTTTGAGATTTTGCTTCCATAACTTGTCCTCTTTCAGATTAGTGGAAAGAAAACATCCAAAATAGTGTTTATTATCTATTTGCATCTGTAGATTTCCGTTTCAATACACATATTTAAAGACGGTGAGTTTTTTCTGTGAGGGTAATACATCATTAACTTGATTTTTTACAATATTGTAGTCTATTCCTAAAAGCATGGTGATTTTTTTTTTTTTTTTTTTTCTGGCTGTAGACAGAATTTCTGAATTATAAAGTGATCAAAAGAGATCCAAAATCCACTCTGTAAAAACCTTCAACTCTAATATTAATTAGATAATTTTCTATAAAGAATTTTTCAAAATCCTATTCTGGAAATTAGCGCATATTTAATTACATAATGCCTCGTTTGCATATTTAAACAACATTTCAGAAAACTTTTACTACAAAATTGCCTTATGTAACTGTTATTAATCAAAATGAGGAAATAAATGTTTTCTCAGTACTTTGGGCATCTTGCATTCATGCTGAAAACTGATGCAGTTCTCGCTTCGACCACATGAGGTCAGCAGAATTCAAACCAGAGTCAAATATCACACATCTCTCCACTGGAGCAAGTACTAACACACACAGCTGGCTAGTGGCTAGTGGCTAATAATAACAGTTCCCTGCTAGATCAAATCTGTCTTGCTCCAGAGGACTCAATCGCACGGAGCCCCTAAAGGGACGTGGTGGTGGAAAAAATTGGGGATGGGAGAAAAAAATATTTTTCAAATCTTTTGCGTTTCTTCGCAAAGATACGCATTCCCTCGCAAAACCTGTTGTGAGCTCGAACACACACTTCCTGTCCCGCTGGCAGTGTTTCAGACCGCACTTTAACAGCGGAGCGGTTCACAGTGTTTGAACTTGGACTCAAATATAAAGACATGCGTTGTCAGTTCAAAGAGTTCAGTAAAGTTGGCAATTCACAGTTTCGAAGTCGTGAGCTAAACGTTGTTAAAACACAAATGGCACCTATTTACAATCATAGTAACGTAGACAACGAGCTACAACCCAATTTTCCTCAAAACGAGCTTTATAATATAAATTGGTCTCTAAGCAAGCGGCTGAGAGACAAGTCTGAATAAGGGACCGTCTGCAAAGTGCAAAACCCCAAACTCTTTTGCACATTTTATATTATGAAAAATATTCAATAACTTTACTGTGACACACCCCAGGCAAAAAAGATGTACTATTAAATGTATTAAAAATGTACCTGAGTATGTTTTTAGTACAATACAAATATACTATAATGCATGTTTACAGTTTTTCTCAATTGCTAAAACACAATTTCTGAAACCTTGCTCCATTTTCTGAAAACATTAAACACAAAACCTCATCTTCAAGCACTATTCACAGAACCTCTGACTCCTCTTCCAAAATGAAACTTTCGCCTCAAAACAGTTTTACCTGTGTTCAAAATCAAACACTGCTCTCAAATCATAAACAAAGTGATCAAAATGATATACACTATCAAGCAGTCAGTAAACAATACACCGAAAAATAGAAAACACATTGTTCAAAACTTATAGTTCTCGAAAGATATCTATGGACTGCTATTCTGTTTAGACTTACCCGTGACTGTACCATCAAAAAGTTCAGAGAGAAGTACATTTTTAATCTCAAAACAAATGTTTCCGTCATTGTCTTTTGATGAACGAAAACATGTTCTATAGTAGCTCAAAACTGATCAGAAATTACTACTCTGCTTTGCTCTTTGCAATTTTTTTGTGTTCTTCCTCCTCCTTGTACCCTATTTTTACAGTACTGTACCCTGCATCTCACAAACTTGTCCTTTGTCTCTGTGATACTGTAATTCTTGTTCTTTGTTGATATGAACCTGCAACCAGTCAAAATCTATTGAGCAGTCAGTGCTGTTAACAAATGGAAAGCACAATGTTCAGGGCCATAGGATTTGATCATTGTACAGTATACAGACTACAATGCACTGTACTACAGTATACAATACTGAAAGGGACAAAAATCATGGGAGTAAACATGTGATCAGTGCTTCTTCTTGTCTTTGGGCATCATTTGAAACAGGTTAAATCAAGTTTGAGTGGCTGTGTTCAATCAATGACATGTGTTCTCTATTTGTATTTGATCGTTGCCACTTGTGTTTACCAGTGTGGATGACGTGTGCATTACAGTGCAGAATGTGTTGTGAGAATGAGAATGTGTTTAGAGTTTTTTCTGAAAAGTCTAAGTGAGATCTGCAAATTGTGTTTTACCATGTGAAATGGTTTAAGGCATTGACAACAGACTGCACAGTTAGCTAGATGAGTTCAGGCAACTGAGAACTTTGTTCAGCCAATGGGTTTTAGTGTTTTAGCAATTGAGAAAAACTGTAATACATTTAACAGTACGTCTTTTTCACCTGGGACATCACTTCGGTTCACACATCCCTGCTCTCCTGCTGGTTACAACACATTCAAGTCAAGTGCATTTTTATTGTCATTCCTCGTGTATACATTGGAACGAGATGGCGTTTCTTCAGGACCATGGTGCAACACAGAACATTACTACATAAGTGCAAATACACAATAAACAATAATACAAAATAAACTAAAAACTCAGGACAGTAAATCTACAAGACAATACATACTCTGAAAAATAAATAAATAATAGATACACTAAATATGGCCTGTAAATTGTAAACATGGACTATAGTTATTTTATGGCATATAGCAGCACAAGTATAGCAGTAACACTGGCAGAAGTGACTGATGCAGCTACTTTATATAAGTGCAGTTTGCAGTGGTACTGAGACTTACTGGGTTAGTGTGTGTAAGTGTGTCATTGTGTGTACAATGATATTAATCTTTACAGGTGTTTGACTAACCCGGATGAGTATGGGAGGCAGCATATTACATTCATAATATCATTATTTATTATGAATCAAAATCAATAACTTCACTGTTATTTTGTATAGCGCTTTTAAAAATTAATTCTCAGACCGCTTTACATAAGCAAAATTTATAGATATATAAAATAGGCATGATAAACACAGTACAAAAAAAGTATTACAAACAATTTTACAAACCTAAAAAACAATTTAAAAATAAGTATCCAAGACATAGTAAACCCATAAAATACATCACATAAACAACCACAAAAATCACCTTTCACCCAAATGCTTCCTTAAAATAATATGTTTTAAGTATAGTTTAAGTTTAATATTCAATAACTTCACACAGTGTAATGTCATCAAACACAGTAAGCAATTATCATACAAAAGCTATGGTTATAACTAGTATGTTAGCTGCGGACCAACATCATTTGTGTATAAAGAATAGGCCTACTTATTTGTTATGTGCTATTACCTGCCAAACTATGTGTTGTAGTGTGACCAGCAGGAGACCATTGATGAGTAAACCCAATTTAGTGTGTTACAGGGAAGTTATTGAATATTTACAAAATATAGTGCAAAAGGACATTTGATCAAATAAGTGTTGTAGTATAGCTTGTCTATGTTGTCTACATTACTATGATTGTAAATATGTGTTATTTGTGTTTTAACAACATTTAGCTCACAAATATATTGATCTGGGAAGTTCAAATCTGTGAATATACTGCCAATACTGAACTCCTGGAGTAACCCTTGTGGAAAAAAAAGTGCACCTAAGTGTACTTTTATAAAGTGTACTTATTACATAAATAATATACTTTAAATATATACACTTAAGTGTGAATTAAATGCCATCTTTTCGACAAACTGAATGCACATTAAGTGCAATTAATTTCAAATATATCACATATTAAGTTGAAATAAAATGTAATAAGTTGCCATTAAGAGTGATTTTTTGGAACAACTTAATTGGTACTTTATTACGACTTTATATATACTTTCATAATTGCTTCTAGTGTTTTTAAAATATACTTAAAGTGCACTACAAAACGTAATGACACGCAATTAATGTGATTTAAAATATACTTTAATGTCAGTTAACAATACACTTAAGTGTGAATTAAATGCAATGTTTTCGACAAACTGAATGCACATTAAATGCAATTAATTTCAAATATATCACATATTAAGTTGAAATAAAATGTAATAAGTTGCCATTAAGAGTGATTTTTTGGAACAACTTAATTTGTACTTTATTACAACTTTATATCTACTTTCATAATTGCTTCTAATATCTTCAAAATATAGTTAAAGTGCACTACACAATATAATGACACGCAATTAATGTGATTTAAAATATACTTTAATGTCAGTTAACAATACACTTAAGTGTGAATTAAATGCAATGTTACAATCAACAAAACTAAATGTAAAACCCACTAAATTTACTGACAAAATAATCTCTAAAAGAAGTACATAAAAACCTTTCTGTTGATGCACAAGAAAACCCCAAGAAACACGATGCATAAACACAAACAGTTTTGGAAAGAGACCTTTGGGTAATGCTTTACAAAAATATATTAGTTACCTACTTCAGTTAACATGAACTAAGAATGAATAATACTTTAAGCATTTATTAGTCTAAGTAAGATAATATTAGTCTTGGTTAGATCATGTTGGCTAAAAAATAAACTAATATTAACAAATGAGACCTAATTAAAAGTTACCGAACCTTGTTATTTAGCTCTTAAAGGGATGTTCAGCAGAAGAAAGAAATTCATACAGGTTTGAAACAACATGAGGGTGAGTATATGATGACAGAATTTTCATTTCAAAGTGGAGTATCCCTTTAAACCTTTACCAGCACCAACATTAAACAGGACCAAATGCTTACTCCAGCATTACAGTGAATCTAAGTTTGTCAAAAAAAAAAAAAAAAACACTTAAGAACTCCAAAAGCACAAAAACCAAAATGATTTGTCACCCAATTTTTTAAGTTGTTGGAAAGTGCTGTTTATGTCAATGTCCCAGATGCTCTCCAGAGTATATGTGAATGGAAATGTTTCAAAGATGCAGGAAAGTCAGAAAAAATGCCTTGAGGGAAAAAAAACAAAAAAACAGAAATTTTGTTTATAATACAGATCCAGTCCATTATTATATTTGGCTCAATTGAATGAAAGAGACAGATATACAGTTGCGCTTCAAAGTTGATATACACCTTGCAGTATCTGCAAAATGTTAACAATTTTATCAATAATAGGGATCACAAAAATGTACGTTTTATCTTTATTTAGTACTACCCTGATGAAGCAGTTTATTCTGCAAGGTGTATGTAAACTTTTGACTGTTAACTGTTGATAAATTGTGTGATGTGATTGATTACCTCAGTCACCAGGGCCACATCGTAGTAGAAAGCTGGGCAAGGTTCCTTCTATTTCCCACAAACACCAGGATTCCACTGACTACGCCATCTTTACTGACACTGGGCTTAAAGTGATTAAAAATAGATAACCTTTTTATTGCTACTTTACAGGGAATTAAGCATAACTTTATCAATTACACAAATATAGATATATGACCCATGCAAACCCAGGACCAATGCAAATTAAGAAAGGTATTTTTACATTTTAAGCTTGCCCCACATATCTTCATGAAGGATGTTCCTGTTTCTGTATTTACCACGGTTGACACAGCAATGCTGCAAGCCTTCTTCCTTTGGTTTGTTACCTATAAAATATATGATGATTATAGGGCAGGTGTAAATGCACAGGTTGGAATTTATTACTTGCACATGCAAAAGATTCAAAGCATTTAAAAGCTATAGGGATAACGTTAGTTAGTGACTGAAAGTAGTGTTTTAGCTTGATCAGGATGTGCTGTCATGATAAATCTTGTAACATCACCTCATCAATACAGGTCTGTGATTCCACACCGCTTGCACTGTATCTCCAATAACAAATATGAACTGATCCTGCAAAATGAATGTTTAAATCCAGATAAACACAAAAATATTACATATTCCAAAACAAATAGTAATTGAACAACTCTTTAAATACAAAATGAAATTGAACACATTACAAGCATTTTTTCTAGAGGTGGGTAATATTAAATATTATGGTGGTTATTAGATTGATTATTTGTATTAAATGTATATAAACGTATTTGAGTGTTACAATATTGGATCAGCATTCAGCAAATGTTTAGTAGCTTGTTTAAAATAATTTAAAAAGTCGGTTTTAAAACAAATCAGCAACCAAATTCCTCGAACACGACCACACACGCCTTCCTCACATTACAATGTAAGACATTATTAGAATGCAATCATATTTGAAAACATGATTAATTCACCTCCCGAGTCTATTGACTTTATAATATCCGCGATTAAAATGCACTCAGCAACTGACATGTTACGGTGAAAAAAAAATTTACTAAAGAAACTTACTTGACTGATTATTTGCAGCATAACGTCTCATCTGCAAACAAACATCCAAACGTGGTGCTCCTTTTGTTCTCTTGTTTGGCTAGCTTCAGTATCATCAGTGATCACGCATCGCAAACGGATCGCAAAACATAGCGCATTTTTCAAACTCTAGTGAAGTAGAGCGTCATAATGACGTAGTATTTCTCGCGCATGCGCATTAAACAACATATTCATATGTCATGCATGGTTAAATGTTATTTCAGCTTTTCTGTTTAAGTTAAAGTTGTTCTAACTCATTGTGTTGTTAAACTCTGTAAGTTCACAACTTTACTCATTAACCTAACTAAAAGTCAATCTTTATTTTCAATGTAGTCTAGTGTGATTAAAATTAAATGTATTTTAACTGAATTTAAATGCAAATTCATTTTGTTTACATTTGTTTAACTTTTGCTCGCAATTAATACAATTTTAAATGTGTGTTTAATTGACTTAGAACAACATAATGATATTGAAAGTATTATGTTCACAGATGTAAAGTAGCTACAACGCATTACTATTAGACTCCTCTCATATATTACATTTTATTTTCAAATATTATGTAGAAAGCTGACACTAGTTGAGTTCATAGAGCAAGGGCTGGTGATAAAAATGTCAACAATAAGTTGTACTGGATTATACTGTATAAGCATATGTATTGGAAAAATACATTTCAACTGCATAATGCACACAGTATATATTATAGACAAAACACATTTAAAATACATTAACAAATTAATTTTGGACAACACACTTGAGTTGGAATTAAAATCAATTATTTTCCATGTTTTCCATTAAAACTGTTATTTTATATATTAGTCAATACATCAAAATAAATTCCCTTTAATAACTTGTAACTTTAACTTTAATAAATTTAAAACACTATAAATCATAATTATTTAAAATGTATGTTTAAGTAAAACTTAGTAGACATTGCAAAGTGCATTTTTTAAAACATGCACTTAAGTGTGTTTATAAATATTGTCATGAAAGTGTTCTTTCTTTAAGTTAAGCTTAATTAGACATTATTACAAAGTGCATTTTTAAAAAGTGTACTTAAGTGTGTTAATAAATATTGTGATGAAAGTGTACTTACTTTAAATTAAACTTAATTAGATATTATTACAAAGTGCATTTGTAAAAAGTGCACTTAAGTGTGTTTATAAATATTGTGATGAAAGTGTATTTTCTTTAAGTTAAGCTTAATTAGATATTATTACAAAGTGCATTCGTAAAAAGTGCACTTAAGTGTGTTTATAAATATTATGATAAAAGTTTACTTTCTTTAAGTAAAACTTAATTAGACATTATTACAAAGTGCATTTTTAAAAAGTGTATTTAAGTGTGTTAAGAAATATTGTGATGAAAGTGTACTTACTTTAAATTAGACTTAACTAGATATTATTACAAAGTGCATTTGTAAAAATTGTACTTAAGTGTGTTTATAAATATTGTGATGAAAGTGTTCTATAAGTTAAGCTTAATTAGACATTATTACAAAGTGCATTTTTTTAAATGCACTTAAGTGTGTTTATAAATATTGTGATGAAAGTGTACTTACTTTAAGTTAAACTTAATTAGATATTATTACAAAGTGCATTTGTAAAAAGTGCACTTAAGTGTGTTAATAAATATTGTCATTAAAGTGTATTCCCTTTAAGTACACTTAAGTGGTCTTTAATTTTAATTTTATTATATTATCTGCAAGTGCACTTTTCAAAAAGTATACTTTGATTATTTTAAGAACACAAAAAGTATGCTTTCAATACAATTAAGCACACTTCTTTTTCACAAGGGAAAGCACTGACTGACCGCATGTCTTTATATTTGAGTCCAAGTTCACACACTATGAACCGCTCCATTGTTAACGTACGCAGCTCTGAGACACTGGTCAGTCTCAGGAAGCATCTGTCCGAGACATAGATCTGATCGAGCGCACAACAGGCTTCGCAAGGGAAATGCAAAAGATTTGAAAAATATTTTTTTCTCCCATCCCAATTTTTTTCCACCACCATGTCCCTTTAGGAGCTCCGTATAATCGCCCATTAAAGTGCCTTAAAATCTCAGGGCTACACTAAACGATTAAATTGAATAGATCTGGTCATTCTGAGATGTTCCTGACATACAAATATGCCACAGAGATCAAGGTAAATATTTGATTTTATTATTTTTGCATTAAGTCCTATCTTGCATGGGGGAATCCTGACATCTCAAAATACTTGCTGAGCTCACAATTAAAAACATATATTTCAAATCAGCAACAAAATCTGACATGAATTTCTCCCATGCAAGTAATTTGAATGCAAAAGAAGTCTTTGGTAAGGCTTTGTTTCTTACAGGCAACAGCAATTGAATTTAGACTTGTAATGTGCTTCAAATCTGAATGATACCAAACATAAAAGGGAAACAACAAAAGATTCAAAAGATAATATGTGGTATGTAGATTTTCTCAGTGAGCTTTTAGTGATTTGAATCAGGGGTAAAGGAAGGGAGGGGGGGGGGGGGGTGCACAGATAAGGAAGGAGAAAAGTTTCCTGTACATGTCCTGTGCTCTTTCTCTAAGGTCTTCTTTCCAGGGTGCGTTTTACTGCTTTATTGCAGGGTGAGTTTGATCTCAGCTTTTGTCTTAGCAGGAAAATCAAGTCTTACAAAACCATAAACTTTTATCCCAGTTCTTCTGTTGAGAAGTTGTGTGTCCCTAAGCGTCAAGGTGCCAAGTATGTGCCACACCCCACTTAGCTTGTTAATTTTCCGATTAACTTCTAGCTCCACCCACCTGATCTTAAACCAATTAGGACACTATCAGGCTTTATAAATTGCACCTGTGCCCACATCACCTTCATTCTGGTGCACATGGATGCACTGTGCAGAGGACTGAGTTCTTTCTCCTTTGTTTTTCCCTGCGTGTGTGTATTTGACCATGTTGTTTGACACTTAACTATTATTCTGTATTTCTTAAGTTTGTCCTAAATGTTTATTTTGCTGTATTTCCTGCTTAGGCATGTTCTTTAGTTATTTAGATATGTATTTGAGATTATATTATGAGTAGATGGCTTCATGTATTGTTTAAATTACTTTATTTCCTGTGAATTCCATGTTATGTTTATTGTGAACTAAAACATTGTATTTCTGTTCTTGTAGAAACCACACGCTCACACACATACACCCCTACATACACACCCATATCCAATACCTGATTTGGAAGGAAAATAAAGACCTTAACATCAGAGTGACTAGACTGGACCTGACAGCCCCATTGGCTTCAAGCTAACTACCTAAGCATCCTCTTACTCCTTTTCATCTTCTGTGATAATTTGAATTAGTGTAATATAGAAATACTGAAACTGTGTGTTTGAAAATAATGCCTGTGAAGCTGTTTCATACAGTTAGTTCACACGTAAGTATACACTTTTAAAGTATAATATCAAAGTGAGTAGGCTACTCTTTTTAAAAGTATGCGAGAGTGTTCTTTTACACTAGGGACGGTTAAAAAGGTTGCATGTGTAATCTTGCAAAATGGAGACAGCTCTATCTTCCTGTAGAAAACTGTAACAAACATTACAGACAAACTGGGACTGAAAGATCTTTGTGAAACACATTTAATTCTGCTTGCCATGTTTGTTGTGAAAAAAAGAGTCAAGTAGCAGCATCTCACACAGAAGACTATAAATACACACACACACACACACCCCCACACACACACACCCACACACACCATTTCCTGAAAACAGAACTTCCTGTGATAATGAACCGAGCGCAGAGTTCATGGCAAACATTACGTTAATCATTATTTATTGCTGAGATGTGAATATTAACAACTGCAACATCACAACAAGTACACTCACATTATTTGAGGAACTGAACGTTTTTATGTTGGGTGAACGAATATAGGCCATCACATGCCCTCTAAAGTTTTAACACTGTGATTGTAATGTCTTATTCAATATATGGGGAAGACTGGGGCTAGTTGTCATAAGGGCTGTATCTCAGTAACTATAAGGTTTTCAGTCAATAAATGTTGTGTCAATCAGTTTAAACTAGTTTAAAACCATTATAATCTTTTTTTTTATTTTTTTTTATTAAAATTACAATTACAATGACATCATATTCTTACCGTTGTGTTTTGCAAAAACTGAACAAAACCACACTGACATGCATTCAGACCAGAATCAACTACATAATGAAGAGTGATTTTATCTGAAAGGTTGCACTGTGTTTTCAGGACAAGTGAACCCTTGTGGAAAAGAAATGCATTGAATTGTATTGAATGCAAAAGAGATTTTTGCTGCTTTTCATTCAAATTAATTAAAGCAACAATTGCTGTACATTTCGTTTCTACTTAATTTAATCGTGTCCAATCTATCTGTAGTTCACTAGTTTAGTTGAAACTACTTAATCATTTTTTGTAGCATTAAAGGGATACTCCACTTTTTTTGGAAATAGGCTCATTTTACAACTCCCCCAGAGTTAAACAGTTGAGTTTTACCGTTTTCGAATCCATTCAGCCGAACTCCGGGTCTGGTGGTACCACTTTTAGCATAGCTTAGCATAGATCATTGAATCGGACAGGACCATTAGCATCTCTCTCAAAAAAATGACCAAAGAGTTTCAATATTTTTCCTATTTAAAACTTGACTCTAACCTATTAACCTGTCTAACCTATTAGACCTATTTTCAGGCGCTGCGTCATATCATTACGCCTGCTGGACTCATGGTACTGCAGCAAAGTTTCTTGATTATTACGCAGGAATGAGAGTATAGTTCCTAGCCATATCAGCCTAGAAAATCACAACTTTACATTTTCCGTCGGTCTTAGTACACGATGTAACTACAGAAGAGTCAAGTTTTAAATAGGAAAAATATCGAAACTCTTTGGTCATTTTTTTGAGAGAGATGCTAATGATCTATGCTAAGCTATGCTAAAAGTGGTACCGCCAGACCCGGAGTTCAGCTAAATGGATTCCAAAACGGTGAAACTCAACTGTTTAACTCTGGGGGAGTTGTAAAATGAGCCTATTTCCAAAAAAAAGTGGAGTATCCCTTTAACACAAACTGGGCTATAGGGCTGGATCAGGAGAGAAAATATTAAAATTCCGCATTATTTTAGGTGTTTTTGAGTCGTACAGCCACAGAACAGATGTACTAATGTCAGTGAAGTGAGAAACGTCTCACTTGTTCATTGCAAACGTACTATGCTTTTGCTCTGCTATTTAAACATACAAGTCAAGAATTCATAATCTGTAACTATAATCTTTAAGTAATTAGATGTGTAATGTATTGACAAATGTTAGGTGATTTCTTTAGTGTGTCATAGATATTAAATTTAGTGTTCATTTAACATTGTTGTTTTTCCTTTTATTTATTAATTTTGACACTATAGGTGTCACTATAGGTACTTCCGCCTATGTAACTCGATCTAAGTGTTCCTTACAACCAAAACATCCAGTGATCCTTGGATATTGACATGCAGCCAGGATCCTGACATTTATGTGCCTGATTTAGATGCTGGGGAAATATAAATTCATATAAATATACGATATAAAAATCTGGGGGATCCCTTGTATATATCGTCATATCGTCCAGCCCTAAAACTTGAATAGTTTTTGTCAGTGTTTATTTAAAACCATCAAATAAGGCAGAATATACAACGCTAAATATTTGTCAATACAATATAACAATACAATAGGGTATGATTTTACCCAGAAATTCAACATATTGAGGCAAAATGATAACTGCAAACCTCTCAGTCTTTCTGCCACTCGGTGGGCATAATCTCAGCTATTCCTGCCGACTCATACCTCTATCCCTCACTCTCCTGTTGAGTAATAAAACACATCTCTGTCGCATTTACAACATCTCAAATCTACGGAGCCCCTAAAGGGACGTGGTGGTGGAAAATATTTTAGGATGGGAAAATTGTCTTTTTTCAAATCTTTTGTGCTATGGTGAGCTCGGACACACCCTTCCTGTTTAATGTCCCGCTGGCAGTGCTTCAGAGCTCCGTACGTTAATGGATTTAGTTTGAACTTGGACTCAAATATAAAGAAATGTGTTCAATGATTAACTCGAGGAGTTCAGTAAAGTTGGCAATATTCACATAGGCTATTCAAACTTCCCGGATCAATATTCTTGAGCTAAACATTGTTAAAACACAAACGTCACCTATTTACAATCACAGTAACCTAGACAACGAGCTACAACCCAATTCTCCTCAAAAACGAGTGTAGAATATTTTGTAGAATATACAGTTTGTACAGTATAAAATCATTATGTATATGGAATGTCCCCATAAAACATTGAAAATCAACATTTGTGACATTCCAGATTTTTGTTACAGCTCTGCCCAAACTTGAAATGGCATTGAGCCTGTTATGGAAAATTTTGATTTTCATTGATTTGCAGTATTGATTTTCATTGACTTTCAGTAAAACATTGAAATGACCTTCTATACGTGGTCTATGTGGTAAAACTGACGTGAATGTGTTTCTCTTAATGCTGGGTAACAGGTGGGACGTCAGGAGGCGGCAGAATGAGAAGGGACCTCTGACTTCTAGGGTCAGAGGTCGCCCAATTTAGAACTTGTGAGTTTGTAAGAACAAACTTAGCAGTATCAGAAAACTAGCAGGGAAGCCTCTCCTTGTTTAGATAAGGGCCTGTAAGCAGAAGACCTTGAAATCAGTATAAAGACTCCTCTGCCCTCCCTCTCGTCGTCGCACTTGTTTCACAGACTGTACTGACTTCTGTGTGGCAACTGGGCCTTCTTGCAAGAATAAAATACTTTTTAATGATCATTTGAATTTCAGAGTGTCTCTTACGCAGTTGATGATTGTTTAATGAATTTTTGCCACAACAGTTGGTGTCAGAAGTGGGATTCCATGGCAGTTTCTTCTGGCCCTGAGTAAAGCGGATTGACGATTGATCATCCTGAAGCACCAGGCTTTAGTCTTACCTCGCAGAATTGAGAGAGAAGAGCCAACTGCTATCAGGGCCAGGAGGAACTCCACTGGAATCAGAAAGAACCCGGTGGCAACAGAGGCATCTCTGGTAAGAGACTTTGTGTGGTGGTGTAATTTTGGTATGACTGTGAGTGAACCATGGTGGCTGAGACTATTTCTTTGGTGCGGGCAGAGAAGGTTACTGGTGGAAGGCCGGTAACTAGCTCGTAAAAGTGTCCGGAAGGGCCACACCTGATTAATTAGGTGAACCGGAATCAATCGAGCGCTGGAAAGCGCCCCTGGAGAGATTTTGGGTAAGCCGCAATTACAGGGCACTGGAAAGTGCAGAGAAAGTTACTGGTGGAAGGCTGGTAACTAGCTCATAAAAGTGGACGGAAGAGCCACACCTGATTAGTTGGGTGAACCAAAGTCAATCGAGCGCTGGAAAGCGCTCCCGGAGAGATTTTGAGAAAGCCGTAATTACAGAGCATATTTGCTACTTGCCGATTTGAGGTGACAAAATCGGATCTGTTGAAGACGTTTGACAGATTATTAGACGCGTGTCGAAGAAAATCTAGGGCAGGTAGAATCAGCCAGGATGGGGTCATCTCACAGTGAGCTCGATAATTTTTATACACCAGTTTTCTGTCAAATGAAAAAAGAACTACGGACATAAATGTATGCTGGACATACAAAAGTTGATCAAGTACCATGTTTTTCCCAGGGAGGGAATGTTAAGTGTCACTAGGCTGACAGCAGTGAGAGATTCGATGGAAGAGGGAAGTGAAAAAAAACAAAACAAAACAAAAGGTTGTTGTGTGAGAGATGTGTGTGTGGATTGTAAGCAAACAATCATGTACTGGTTAGATGAGGCAGAGTGAAAAGAAAGGAAAAGGATGCAGAAGGAACTAGCATGTAGGGAAATAGGGAAAGATGAGAAGAAATAGTAGAAAAATGTATGTTATGAAAATAAAATTTCTGATAGAATTTATGGAACTATTTATGAACACCTGTTAGGTCAAATTAAGTGATGTAAAGATAAGGAACAAAGGTTTTATTAAGCAGAATGTGGAACAATTATATATTTTATTGGTAAAATAATGATGTCTAGAGAATTTTCGTAACAAGAGTTGAAGGAGGAAGCAGCTATAATGGCTGTCTGTGCATTTAAGGGATTGAGATACAGTATGAGTAATACGATATTTTGTTTTTTGGTGAAACAGCAGAGATAATTGGGACTGAGAAAATAATGATAGCATTACAGTTTTTCTCAAATGCTAAAACACAAAAGCCAATCCTCTAAACCAAATGACCAGTTGTCTAAACACATTTACTAAATCTAGCCATCATTTTCCAATATCATAAACACATTTCACATGAAGACACAATTCACAAAATACAATCCTCCGTTCTCATAAATCTTAACACATTTTTCCTTTCTAAAACACATGTGATGCAAAATGCTTGCCACAGTCAGCAATATTTGAACACAATGAACACACCTGGCGTCATTCATTACACACAACGACTCAAAATTGAAGACACTTGTTGCTAATGCTGTGACCACATGTATAAAAGCAAGTTCAGAGTGCACAGTTTGCTGAAGATTCCAAACAAACACAATGGATGAAGGCAGAGTCAGGGGAAGAGGGAGAAGAGCTGGCCATGGAAGAAGAGGAGCAGGCCAACGAGGAAGAGGAGTTCAAATCAGAGGAGGAAGAGGAGCAGGCCAACGAGGAAGAGGAGGAGGCCAACAAGGGAGAGGAGGAGGCCAACAAGGGAGAGGAGGAGGCCAACAAGGGAGAGGAGAAGGTCCAGGAGGGAGAGCAAGACAACCTCGCACCATCATTACGGACGAGATGCGAGCAACAGTCATTGTCCATGGCATGACGATGGCTGAAGCAGGACTAAGAGTCCATCCAAACCTAAGTAGGTTCACCGTGGCCACCATTATCAGGGCATTCAGACAACACAACAGGTTTTGTACTTTATTGCTTTCTTTGTCACAATACAATTTTACAAGCCTTTGAAAGTAGTCTATTGTTTTCAAATCAGTTGTTACTGTATTGTAAAACATGTCAATTGACAACACACGTTTCTTTCTTTAGAGTTGAAAGAATGCCACATAGAGGTGGGAGGGTTGCCATATTTACAGCGGCACAAGAAACCTTCATTGTGGATATGGTTCGTGAGAACAACCTCATCAGACTCCGGGAGATCAGAGACAAAGTCATTGCCGATAATGTCAACTTTGAGAGCATTGATGATGTCAGCTTGGCCACAATAGACCGAGTTCTCCGGCGCCAAAAGATGCGGATGAAACAGGTCTATAGGGTTCCCTTTGAGCGCAACTCTGCGTGACACAAAGACCTACGTTACGAGTATGTGCAAGTAAGTATACATCCATGTTCACAATACAGTTAGTGGACATACTGTGTTGCTCAGTGGCCTACATTACTTCTGGACAATACTGTGCTACCTGATTGACTGTTGTTCTGAACACCTGTGCACTTTCACATTTTCACAGAGGATATTACAGTTGGATGCGATGGCCAGACCTCATGAGTACCTCTTCCTGGATGAGGCTGGCTTTAACCTGCAGAAACGAAGGCAAAGAGGCCGTAACATCATTGGCCAAAGAGCCATCACTGAGGTTCCTGGCCAACGGGGGGGTAATATTACTCTTTGTGCAGCCATGGGTTCGGAGGGGCTTGTCCACCGGCATGCTGTCCTTGGGTCTTACAACACCCAACCTCTCCTCACCTTCCCAGAGGAGCTAAAAGACATCCTCCTGGACCGCCAACAACACCATCCTGGGCCCGCACGTCACATTTATGTGATCATTTGGGACAATGTACGCTTCCACAGAACAAACCAAATCAGAGAGTGGTTCACCACCAATAGTAACCACTTTTTAAACGTCTGTCTGCCACCCTACTCCCCTTTCCTGAACCCTATATAGGAGTTCTTCTCATCGCGGAGATGGAAGGTTTATGACAGACAACCATACACTAGAGAGAACCTCCTAAGGGCAATGGAGCTGGCCTGTGTTGACATCCCAGTGGAGGCCTTCCAAGGATGGATTCGCCATTCCAGGGTGTTTTTCCCGCGGTGCCTGGCAAGAGACAATATAGCCTGCGATGTGGATGAGGTGATGTGGCCCGATGCAGCTCAACTACATGATGCCGCACAGTGATTGTGGTGTGTGTGTGGTGTGAATAAAGTAAATAAAAAAACTTCACACCCTGATCATGTTTTCAACAGTACTGTTGTGTGCAATAGATTGTTTTTGCATTGAGTTGTGTTACAGTAGTGTACATGCAGAATTTACTATAGATTTATACTCTTCATATGAAACTCACAAATCTAAATGCCTAATCCTCTGCAGAGATCTAAGAAGATCCATTACGTATTAAGTTTCTAAAAATATGCATTGGCAGTTATAAAACAAAGAACCTTCTCACAAATTGAGCATTGTGTTTTCAATTGTTTTGCTGTAATGTGTATAGTGTTTACATTTTTGAAAGCTTCGAGCTGCTCTTTTGGTGTGAAAGTTTGAGTTTTGAAGTGAGAAGGTGTGGTTGTGTTTATGTAGCTTTAGAAAAGGGTGTTGTGTTTAGACATTGGGGAACATGGAGGAAACATTTGTGAAATGTGTTTTAGCATTTGAGAAAAACTGTAATAGTATAGCTTACACAGACGGATGTAGTGCTAACTGTGTTAAGAGTTTTGGAAAATTGTTAAAAGTATTGAAAAATCTGTCATAGCAATCGTAAAAAACTGTAAGAACACTATGTAAAACACTATGATGAATGGAAAACACTTCTCCATTCATCATAATGACTTGGGCCTTTTTTTGTTCAGTGTTACACTTACTACAGACAGTACATATGTCACCGCTAGGGCCGAGGACAACCACCACTCCGGAGGAGCTACACCAAGAACCACACTAAGAGTCAGACAACGACGTGATATAAAAGCTTGATTCTTTTTATTGAATATAAAAACACTTTAAAGGAATGTCACTGACTCAAAGCTCTTCGTGAGGGCCCCTCGTCTAAGCAGGGCTTCTGTGGAGGAAGAATCCAATCGGCCACCAGTTGGTCTCTTCCTTGCTCGGAGCAATACAGGGGTTTCTCTTCTCACAGGACAGCATCAGATCACTGAGTGTCACCTCTCTTTCACAGGACGACGGGGATGGGACGGGGGACCAGGACCTTCTTCAATGGAGAGCAGAAAGCAGTAAGTAATGGGCAGGGCACAAGAGGCCACAGGTAAGGATCAGCAGGCGGTGGGGTTTCTCCTCTCACAGGACCTCATCAGTTCACTAGATGTCACCTCTCTTTCACAGGACGACGGGAAAGGGACGGAGAACCAGGACCTTTTTCGGTGGGGAGCAGCAGATAGTAGATGGTAGGCAGAGCACAAGGGGCTACAGGTGGGTGGCAGCAGACGATGGGCTTCCTCTTTTCACAGGACAGCGACAGTTGCTCACTGAACAACGATGACAGGCAGCAATGGCGATTAACAGCTTCTCTATGGTCGCAGAACCACAATGGTGAATTCCAAATCCAACAGTTGAATGAATGAATGAGGCATTTATATAGCGCTTTCATATGTACTACTGTACACCCAAAGCGCTTTACAATCATATCAGGGGTCTCTCCTCAACCACCACCAGTGTGCAGCATCCACTTGGATGATGCGACGGCAGCCACAGAACAACGGCGCCAGTGCGCTCACCACACACCAGCTATAGGTGGAGAGAGGAGAGAGAGTGATAGAGCCAATTCAATGCAAGGGGATTATTAGGAGCCCATGATTGGTAAGGGCCAATGGGTGGAATGTGGCCAGGACACCGGGGTTACACCCCTACTCTTTACGAGAAATGCCATGGGATTTTTAATGACCACAGAGAGTCAGGACCTCGGTTTTACGTCTCATCCGAAGGACGGAGTTAACAACTGAGTTTTCTTCCCACAGGTCAGCAACGGCAGCATGCAATGGCGGATAGCAGTTTCTCTATGTTCACAGAGCAACAGTAGGGAGTACAGAATCCAACAGTTACAACTGAGTCTTCTTACCACAGAACAGCGACGACAGGCAGCAGTGGCGGTTAGCAGTTTCTCTAGGTTCACATTAATTCTTGGTCCCCCACCAGGTTGGACGATCTCCGACCGAGCTTTCAAAGTGGTGGTAACATCAAGCTTTCAAATACTCGTGCATGTATCAAACCACTTTAAATCTTCACACGTGCTCGCTTCAATCATCAGACACTGCAAGGACACACCACTTAAAAGTGAAAAGGATACCTTCACCTCAACTCGTCGGGCCAGCAGATCCACTGTGATGGTACGTTCAAAAGGAGACACCAAGTTCGATCAACAATCCGTGATTCAAAGCACACGCCTCTGCCTCTCGTCTTCTCGCACCTCAATTTTGATCAGGTCCGCTTTACTTGCCTGTACTTCTCCTCTTCAAACTGCCGCTTCTCTCTTCTCAAACCGCCTTGCACACTGAACTTTTGGACCGCTACACAAACTGAACCCCAGACCGCTGCGCACACTGAACTCTTTGACCGCCACACACACTGAGCCCTGAACACTGAACGCCAAACGTTGAAATAGCCACTTGATGATTCACTGCAGCTGTCGCTCATCAACACCGGCGGCCATGACAGGTCACCGGAACCGGCCTGGTGTCCCGCCGGAACTGTTTCCCCAAGGGAACTCGTTCCGTTTATTATGGTTCCTATTTGTCACTCCGTGACACATACATAAGTGTGTTGTAAAATATTTGAGAATATTGTTTTTATACTCAGAACACACAAATACACAGTAACAAATATATTTATTTTTTCCCACAAAAACAATATACACAGTGTACATCCCAACCAACACAAAGTTGTACATACAGTGGTCTATATACAAAACAACAGAAGAATTGACTGTATACAGTTACAGTAAAAAAAAAAAAAAAAAATCTAATGTTCTAATGAGGAGATAATCTAATGCATCCATTGCTCCATTGAAGAGCTCACCTGTTGCTCTTTTATGCTAAAGCTCTGATTGCTAATTTAGTGTGCATATTTGAATGGCAGTGTGTTCCTTGTGAAAACAAGAGATTTTCTGCATGAAAATTGTGCCAAAAGCAGAGAATTGTGTGTAGTGTTTTGAAAAAGGTGTGTTTTAGAACTGCAATTTGAGTGTAAAGTAGGAATTGTGCTTGTAGTTTAGCAGAATTGGTTCAGGCGGTTGGTGAATGAGTTACATGTTGTGGTCATTGTGTCTCAAGTACCAGTATTTGTGTGTAAACAATTGAGAAAAACTGTAATGTGTGTTTGAAAGTAGAACAGTATTTAAATGACAATATTAAAGTTTTCGTCTGAGAAAGAACTAAGAATGTGAACGCAGTGCTAAAGAAAGTGAAAAGAACGTGCAAGTAAATAAGGGAGAAAAGAAAGTTAAAGGAAAGTTGATAGATGGAAGTCGTAAGAAGATTGAAGGTTAAAAGAAGGTTGAAAGATTTAAGTCTTAAGGGAATCCTTTTGAAGGAAAGAGCTAGTGAATTGATGAATCAAAATATGAGTTGCAAAATACATACAAGTAACGAAAGGGATGATTGTGTTTTAATGGAACACTTTAAAAGGGTTTAGATGATATAGAGAGACTAATCTCACGGATTATTTACAATGATAACTGCAAAAAATGTATCACAAGCGGAGAGTGCTAGCCTCCTCAAAGTTAGTGTGAATCCTAATTTCAGATTTATAAACTCCTAGAAAAAAACATTGAAGTAATTGACAACTAAAATTTAGATGAAATGTGATCAAATAAGTAGAAGCAGTATTACTGGATTAACAGTTGCTAAATGTAAAATGTGTAGAAAGGCATCTGATTAAACAAACAGATTGTTAGTGTTTTGAACGTGGAGGAATAGTGTTGACCATGAAAGAATTATAGATTAAGAGCTAATGGGAATGGGCTTTCAAGAGCCAGCTGAGACCATGAGGTGATTGTCATTATTTGTTGTGGAGACAGTAATGTAAGGACCATCCATTGGCCCAACGATGGAATCCAACGGCCTGGCGAAGGTTTAATGCATGTATGTCTTTTCAGCGCTCCAGTGAAGTTCACTTAATTTATTGGAATTTAGTTTTAGTATTACTTTAGCTCTACGCTTAATCTGACTCCAATTTCAAATGATAATCAAATTTAGATCGTATTTCTGATTAGAAAATAATCATAAATATTGATTATGAATTAATTTAGATCTTTGATTATTCTGATTATCCCATACTTTCAATTATTTGTTCATTACGGACCTAGTGTCGCTTTGAGACGTCACGTCGCGAATGTGTGCTCACGATCACAAACTAGCCAGTCCTGAAATAGTCAGAGGGTGCAGTGCAAGTATTTTACCCTATGCAGCCACTCACTGCTGACCCATAGGTGTAATTTTTTTATAACATTTGCAGCATACAACATGCTAAGTCAGGTGATAGTCAGAAATCAGAAGGTCTTCCTAAAATGTGCCCCATGCTCCATTCATAGTGCCTTCAGTTTGATCTATCCTGGACAAAGATTTGCGGAAACACCAGACTACACATTAATCTACTAAAATGAATGATTTCTAAAACTTCAGAATAAATCAAGATGTAACATTTATTTGTCAGGTAAAAATGTATCATGCCAATTACAGAAGTAAATGATTAAAAACCAATTCAGAAAAATACATGACATCATCTACTCAAAGATGACTCTAAAAGTAAGCAGTGTTTTCCTGACAGAGACACACAGTGGTGTGTCAGGGCTTTCCAACAGGAAAACACTGAAACAACACTGTGGGGGATGATCCTGGTAAAGAGTCCCAAAGTCTGCTGTCACCTCGCCTTAAGTACCAGATCAGAACAAAAGGGGTTATACAAATGTTGTTTAGAGTTGTTTGGACCAATCCATGTACCCCAGGGGGGTAGCACCTGGTTTCAGGAGATATCGTAAAGAGATATCAGCCAGAGAGGAGAAACCGGATTCTCCTACATTCTCAATCTTTCTCATTAAACCAATGACTGCAATGAAATTAAGACCATTTTACCAATCGCACTGCGACACTTAAAATGATACCAAACATGGAAAGGAAAAACAACATATTCACAAGATACACCATATGTGTTATATAGACATTCTTAATGAACTTTCAGTGCCTTGAGGAGGGAGAGGGGGGATGAGTTGAAGTCAAACAAGGGGACAAGGAGATAAGTTTGGGCAGGACAAGGTTCTGTGCTCTGTCTTTGCTATCTGCTGTCCAGGGTGCATTTTATGGCTTTATTGCAGGATGCGTTTTGTTTTAGCAGGAAAATCAGTTCTTACAGTAACAAAACTTAATTTATTTCAGGAACATGATGCTGGTTGCCTTATGGGCAAGGGAAAAAAAATAATTATAGAAGTGTTGATATTGAAATAATATGTCTGTAAGATAGTTTTAACTCCTGAAGGTCGTTAGATATGTTGGTGGCTAAAGATGAAGACAGCTTTTGTAGATTCAAGAAAAGTCTGGATAACAAAGGTGAATGGTCAAAGGTTATTGTAATGAATTTATTATTAGATTTTGTCTAAGTTACAGTCTTAGGAGGCTGTTGAAAAGATTATTTGTTTATAGTAAAAGAGAGACTGTTGCGTGGAGGAAGGGATGGTACTCTGTCTGTCTTTCTGTTATCGGCCTGCTAAAGCAAGCTGAAGCAAAATAATGATAATGAACAAAAACAACCCAGCTGACTTTCCTAAGAGAAAATGAATAATGAACAGACGTGCTTTGAAACTGGTTAAGAGACCATGTAAAATTAGATAAAAGCTACAGGAAAATGAGAAGTTTAAAATGTAAATATTTTTAGAGTTAACATCAAAAGATGTGAAATGAGATTATGAGTGGTTCATAGTCAAGTATGCGTGTGTGTGTGTGTGTGTGTGTGTGTGTGTGTGTGTGTGTGTGTGTGTGTGTGTGTGTGTGTGTGTGTGTGTGTGTGTTTGATGGTGACAGCATTGTATGTTTTATGAGTGTTGATTCATGTTTGGGATGTGGTAGTTTAGGGGAGCTATTCTGTCTCCATAGTGTGTATTGTGTCATTAACCTCTGGAACGAGAGTTTTATCATTACAGATGGGTTAAGGCAAATGACAAATTTGAAAGAAATTTGGTCATCAAGCTCTGTTGATTATTGTGAACAAAGGGAGGAGAATGTTGTTTGACTGATACTGACCAAGTCTGTACACCACGACCTGACCTGATAGAAACAATTGATGACTTTGACATTGGAAAATGTTTGTAGATGACTGACTTAAGAGACCAAATAACAGGCCTAAAAAGCAGCTTAGTATTGATATAGATCTAATGATTTGATTGGTGCAAATGTTTTCAGGAAAAGTAGAAAATCTATTCAATGAGTGTGAAGTACGGTCATAAACAAAAAAAGACAGTCGGTCTATAATGGAAAAGTCAGAGTTAATTTTTAACAACCACATTGGATAGAATGGATAAAATCATAAAACTCTTCTGGTTAGATTTGATTAAATAGGGTATTAAACAGAGCTTACTAAGTAAAACCATTCAATGTTTCAATGTTTTATTGAATTAAAAGTTAACAAAATATGGTTAGGAAATATGTAGATGGGTGTGGATTAATGGAAAAGGCTGAATGTATAGGAGTTATGATTGTATGTGTTATTCTGATAATTTTGATATTCATGGGTGAATACGAGAACTGGAATGTCTGTTCAATTGGCGAAAATGACAGCCTATCCCAAGGATGAACAAAATTAGGCAGACGGTGGAAGTAGCGGAAGCTACAGTAACGTGGTAAATTGGGGGGTGTTTTTCATTTTCTTATTTTTTTTACTTTCTTAGTCTTTCTTTCTAAGGACGATGATAATGTGTAAAGAGGGTTAAAAGCAGCAGTCATCCATGTCACGAGGTGGCGTACAAGGACAGGGTTTGAAAATGAGGGATTGTTTTATCTACTTTTTATCTTTTTGTATTTTTATGGGGGTTGAATTGACGTGTTTTTCCTACTAAATATAAACTACACTTGTTCTTGTTTATACTGAGATGACTGAGGATCCGATCTATAGTGTTGGGGATGCAATAACAGTGCTTATTCGTCTAGCCCGGTTTCAGAATAAACCTTTATTTGCTTGCTATAAAATTAAGGGCCTATCCTAAGCTTATTTAATTAAAAAAAAAACTAGCAGGGAAGCCTCTCCTTGTTTAGATAAGGGCCTGTAAGCAGAAGACCTTGAAAGCAGTATAAAGACTCCTCTGCCCTCCCTCTCGTCGTCGCACTTGTTTCACAGACTGTACTGGTGACTTCTGTGTGGCAACTGGGCCTTCTTGCAAGAATAAAATACTTTTTAATGATCATTTGAATTTCAGAGTGTCTCTTACGCAGTTGATGATTGTTTAATGAATTTTTGCCACAACAAGCTTTAAAAACCTCATTGAGCTTTACTATTTTTTTTCTTCTGTTTGCAGAGGTATTGCCAGAAGTAATAGTAGAAGCAGCAGCACAGTAGTTGCAGTAGGTTGATAATCTTTAAAAAGTAGATTGAAACCAAACAAATATGCATTAATAAAAATAAAGGTATTATTTAAACTAACATTTAACATCTCATTCACCATCAGCATATATTAACTATAATCAACTAAATCAAATGCCTTGACAATACATTATAAATGTTAACAAACTTAAAGCACACCTTTAAAACTCAAATAATTGTTCAACACAAAACATTCAAAGCTTAGCATCAATCAGCACCGTAGCAAATTCCATCAAATAAGCTGAAACACAATACTGACATTTTACAACTTCAAAGTTGATATTTTACATCAACATCATTTAAATAGTTAATGTTCATACCAGTTGCGTTTTCAAGCTTGAATCTGAGCTGAATGTGTGAAAGTCCGTCCCTGCATCTCAATGTCCATTCTATCCATCCTAAACAGTATGTGAGATTAAAATAAGTGTGTCCCAAAGCATAGCTAGTATGTTGAAAAGAGTATGCCAGAAGTCCCCGGATGGTCTACTATTTCCGTTGGATTTTCGAAGTGTGGATCGATCCGTGCTCACTAGCTAATATTTACCCACAATCCATTGTGCTTTGGAGGAGGAACTACGAAAATGGCGCGACCGATGGTGAGAGGTTTAGGCCCTGCCCCAAATGGCACCCTAAGCACTCGTGGTCTTCCTTACGAGTCCACACTTTCGTGGCGTAATGCCGCTTTGACTGTCGGGAAGAAGTCTGCTCCGGAGCTCGCATCAATGCGGGCTCAGCAAAAGTGCGCATCGAGGGCGCATATCGACCGCAAAGGGGGCGGTTGATATGCCAAATAAAATGACAAATGGGACACCCTACGGTCTCACAGACTTAACGGACACGCGCACGCGGCAGCCATTGTAAGTCCACAAGACCGAAAGTGCATATGAAGTGTGCCATTTTGGACAGGGCCTTAGATAAAGGTTTGAGTGACTTATCAAAGTTTAACCTGATAAAAAAATATATTTATTTAATGTTATCCATGTTATATTTCATCTGCAATAACAATGTTGACTTTTGTAAAGATCTGTTTAGCCATTCATTTTAAATGCAGTATAAGCAGGCAAATTAGTTTAAGTAGGCAAATTGAGTGGCAGCACTTGTTAGTCAATGACGAGGCCTTCTCTCAGAGGTGCACCACTACTGTTCCCCCTGGAAACACAACCTATCAGGTCCAGCTCAGCCACCACACTGCACTGCCCTCTTCAGGAATTTCTTAACATGGAGGAACTTGAAGTGAATAATAATTCTTTCTTGACAAAACAATAACATAGCCATTTTTTTTTATTTATTTTTTTTGTCTGTTGTTTTTGTGTCAGAAATTAGCTATTTACATATAGGCCTGCAAATACATTTTATGCTGTATCAAATCATGTTATCTTATCACCAACCCCCGGCCCCTGATGTTTCGGGCTCAGTCCCTGGACATTTTAAAATCTACAAACGCCCCTGATTGATAAAGGAATTTTTTTTTTACATTTTGGAAATGGAAATATTTACATTTTAAACCATGAAGGTGAACCAGTGGACATCACACAAGCAATGTGCAAACTTTGCTCTAGAGTTATGCCGGCATAGAAGTCAATATCCTTAGTCCATTATTCACTACGGAAAGTGAAAGTAAAAACATGTGACGCTGAACTAACGGTGCATGTTCTCTCAGAGACGATGAGAGCTGAATCTACTTCCCTGCGCTGATAACGGTAGGCTATAACTGTCATTTATTTTCTTAATATTTCTCTTGTGGCCCATAAGTAGTGAAAAATGAGAAGATAAGTATTTTGTGTTAAACAAGTTGTTTTTGAAAAGAGGAAGCAAATCTAACTAATCTTGTAATTTCCTCGAAGCTCGTCGGTTATGTGAGACGCTATTCCTCCAACAAGTATCGCGGCTGACCATAAAACCAAATGCTATAATTTTCAATGACTTTCTCTGACTGGTGTACACAGTATAGCAGTGAAACACTGCCTCTTTTTTTTCTTTTCAGTTTGACCTCAAATATGAAAATACACTGGTTAATGATCACAGGCCTATAGTCTAGTCAGCATTTATTTTACAATAAATGATAGTTCAAATAAGTAAATGAATAGGCTGTGTAGGTTTGATGAGGACAGGGAGCAAACTTTTTTTTTCTTTTTTTCTCTTTTGCTTGTATTTGACAAGTACTTGAGTTGTTTGCATATGTTTCAGAACAGATCAGAGCAAAGACACTTGTAGTGGCACATGAAACCGTTCGTTAAAAACTCGTGCCAGGTGTTTGTGGTGAAATTAACCCGTGTCAGCAAGTCATATCTCAAGAGCTTAAAGGATTATGAACTGTGCTTTTTGATGAATGCTTATCAGTTCTGTCACAATGTTTTCATGAGGTGGGCTAAACTTATTTATATTGTCTGGCATTTGCCCTTTTTCATTGACATTTTTTTGTAGTGCAATGGTATTAAATTAAAATATCTGATGGTAAAAGTAGTAGGCTAAACAAAATGTTTAGTACATAATTTGACATTTTAAAAGTTAAATAATTATATCTACACTGTAAGAATCATCTGCTGTATCTGTGCCCTGTATTTTTTAAAACGTGTATAGCCTATTTCATGCAGGAATTTGAACTTGCTACACTAAAATGGCTTGATGGTTTTATAACCAGCTTGGGTAACACTTTATATTACGACCCGCAAACAACTGCGTAAGTAAACCGAAATTACGGTGTACGTTTCTGTAATTATAGTGTACTTCCGTGTAGGTATAAGGGAACAATATGTTAAGTTTTGGGTAATAAAGGGGTACCACCAGATATACAAGCAAATTATTTACAATGCATTTTTTTTTTAAACTAACAGGTACCTATTCTGTTAATATATTCCAGGCAAAAATTGTACGTCTGTTGTATATAAAAGTTTGTATCACATTTCTGGAAAAATATGTTCTTGTGCTTTGTCTCATAATCGGTCCTCATTTATGTCCAAGAGACTCAATAATAATCTTTTACATTTTAATCCTTTAATTTTTCATATTATAAAAAGGGTTGTGTGCTGCTGCGCATCCATGTGTGATAAGCAAACGCACATTGTCGTCCCGTATCCCGTATTACTAATGCGCTCATTAAATAACAAAAACAATATTGCACCATTTACTTTAGACTTTAGAGCAGGTTTTAATTGGTCAATGGCGTAGTCTATTTTAGTTGCCTCAAAATAACAACACGCCAACAATGTGCCTGAACACACCTCATTTTCAGACCAGAACGCCCATGGGCGCAAAATTGGGCGCAAATGCATTTGCTGTTTAAACAACATGGCGCTAAACGTGAAAATGATCATTGCGCCCAACTTCGTAAGAAAATTGAGGACATGAAAAAAGAAAATAAGCTGCTACCTATAAAAAAATAAAAATAAATAAGTTTCAGCATTAATGTTTACAAAATGTTTACAGCATAAAATTACAAAAAAAATTCCAGCAGGATTTGCACCGGCCCACACTGCCAAAAGAACCAAAACCTGGTTCAATGACCATGGGATTACTGTGTAATTACTGTGTGATTTCATGTAATATTCTAATTTTCTGAGATTTTGATTTTGTGGTTTTCACAAGCTGTAAGCCATAATCATCAAAATTATAACAAATAAAGGCTTGAGATATCTCACTTTGCATGTAATGAGTCTATATAATGTACAAGTTTCACTTTTTTAACGGAATTACTGAAATAAATAAACTTTTTGATGATATTCTAATTATATGACCAGCACCTGTAGAGTATGTATGCACAATTGATAAGCTTTACAGTTATTGCACTAAATTGAATCAAGTGATGAGCTAAATAATAACAATATTGACTTGTTAAAGCTACTTTATAGCAGAATTAGAAAGGATTAGAATCTATCCTGTATATGCATACCAGCCAAGTCAGAAAGTCAACTTTATTTCTAAAGTGTGCGTGTGTGTGTGTGTGTGTGTGTGTGTGTGTGTGTGTGTGTGTGTGTGTGCGTGCGTGCGTGCGTGTGTTTGAGTTCATACATATTATGGCATGCCGTTCAGGAAATTATTGTATTTATAATATGAAGTTTGAGCAGAGGTGGACAGTAACAGTACATTTACTAGAGTACTGTACTTAAGTACACAGTATCTGTACTTTACTTGAGTATTATTTTTTCTGGAAACTTTTTACTTTAAAGGGGTGGTTGATTATGATTTCACTTTTCTATCTTTTGCTGTTTGAGCAAAGTTATGACACTCAAAGTTCAAAGCAAAGGGAGATATTTGCTGTTAAAGAAATTGCTTTTTAAGGACTACAACAAACGGCTGGTAGAGACTACACAACATTCCTCCCGGATTAGTGACATCACCAACCCTAGAATTTACATAAACCCCGCCCCCGGAACACGCAGTCCATGTTGAGAAGAGGAAGAGTTGTTGTAGTCAAGCTCATTTGTGAGTCTGCTCAAGCTGTCGCATACGTCTTTTCACATGCAATTCAGTACGCAACACACATGCAATAGCATGTTGCTCTCTCAGCATCTTACAACAGTTCCCACACAAGCAATTTTATAGATTATCATGACAGCATATGCTAATCAAAGACTTGAAGATAGTTAACTCCACATCAGCAACTAACCATTCAGTAACGTCCTGTTGCTTCTACATGTTGTAACTTCTTCTTGAGTCTCTCCATCATTGTCTGACTCCGGTTTGAACATAAAAGGCAGAACAGTTTCTGACATCGGAGCTGCTAACACACACACACACACACTGGATGGCAGGATGGCAGCGGTGTGAATGGTCACGTTTTTTAAGCGTCCAAGCAGTTTGAGGAGTTTAACCCTCTGGGGTCTAAGGTGTTTTTGGGGTCCTTGAGATGTTCTGACATGCCCTGACATTTTTGCTTTTTTCAGTTGCTTATAAACATATTAATGGCAAAGGTGTAAATTCACTCTATGTAGCTAACAAGATGAGATTTGAGTATGTAAAGTTCAGACTGTGATCATTTGTTTCTTTTCTCTCGATAATTTTTGGCAATACTTAAGTTTTGACTTGATATAATGGGCAAAAAAAGGAAGAATCCCTTCAAGAAAGCGCTATATTAGCTGGACACCTCGTGGGAGAGAGCTGCATGGAGTCGGCCGATCTGGAGAATATTAATATTGAGACAGAAATCGCTGCCAATGAAGAGGTTTTTGCAAGGCCTGTTTGTATGGAATTACTTTTGTGCCAATAATAATGAACGTAACTTTTCAAGAAACTAATGAAAATATAAATTGAAACTGAATAAAATATCTTTGAAACTGAAAAAGAATAAATCGCAGGCAAATTTTTTTACTTCGTTTTTAATACACTGCATGTTTTGCTAACTATTTCTCATATTTCTTTCGCTGATCTGAACTTACAAATGCGCATCCAGAGTTTTCATTGACGCGTCTGAAGTTTTCGTTTACGTTTCTGAAGTTTTTGTTTACGCTTCTGAAGTTTTCATTGACGCTTCAATTGACGCAAAAAATGCAGTGTATTAAAAACGAAGTCAAAAAATATGCCTGCGATTTATTCTTTTTCAGTTTCAAAGATATTTTATTCAGTTTCGATTTATATTTTCATTCGTTTCTTGAAAAGTTACGTTCATTATTATTGGCACAAAAGAAATTCCATATGTTTGCTCTACTCCATCCAAGAATCTAAGTGAGTTCAAAAGGCATGAACAAAGTTTCTTTATCTACACTCCTTGACGCGATCCAGAAGCAAACTGCTAAAGGGGATGAAACGCACGGTAAGGTTGCCGTTTCTTGCGAAAAACTCAACAAACTGTCTGAGAAGGTCTCCCATATAAGTGAAGAGGTCAAGAGGCACGATGTCAAGATCGTTCAACTTGAAAAGGAGAATAAGGATCTGCGAGCTGAAAACATATGTCTGAAAGAAAACTTGGATGAAATGCAACGGTATTCGTTTAGATGGAATCTCAAGCTACAAGGGGTCCCAGAACACGATAGAGAAGATGCGAGAAGCGTGACAATCGACATCCTAAGAAAGATGATCCCTAGTATCCAGAACAAGTTGGATTATGTAATTGGTGTTGTACACCACCTGAGGCAAAGGAGATCCAACTGAGCATCTTGTAACATCATCATGCTTTTACCATGCAAACCTACAGAGACATGTTATGGCGGGCTGCAAAAGACTCTTGCTTTCTAAAGGAAAACAAGCTTCGCATCAAACAGGCGGATGTTGATGCTAGAGCCAAATTATGGTCGCTTGTCAAGAAGGCTTGTGAGGATGGAAAGAAGGTCTCGTGGAAGTGTCCCCATGCTTTTGTTGCTGGGAAAAAACTTGAACTTAACCCCTGAGATGTACCATGTACTGTGTTTTATATTTGCAGATTTCCTTCATGGAACAACTTAATTTGTATTTAACTGTTGGATTGCACGTGGACAGATTTTCAAGTTTGCAGACTCTCTTCGTGGAGCAATAGCTTCCGAATTCTACTCATGAGTTGCATTTGATCAGTTTCTCATTTTCAAACAGTCTTCGAGGAGCAACAGTGTTCAAATTTAACTTCCAAGTTGTGCGTGGACACATTATTTTATTTGCAGACTAGATACTTGGAGCACCTGCAATCGAACTTGACTCCTGAGTTGCGCATGGACAATCTCTATTTGCAGACTGCCTTTATGGAACAACGAGAAAGTTTTTGTACTCTGCTGTGATTCCTACAGCATAAGTTATGCCCTCCCATACAGTTGCACTTTTGCCTAAGTTTCAAGGTATATGCTAGCTTTAACTACCTCTTTGTTACCTTCTGTGTTCTTGTTATTGTTCTGGGTTTTATTCTTATTATCCAAGTTACTCTTTCCTGCTGTGCGTTTTTGTTTTATTTTGTTTTTCTTCTTTACTTCTATGCAAATGCAAGACTTGGGAGTTTAAACACTCGTGGCTTGAGAGATGTCACTAAAAGAAAGGCTTTATTATTTATACTGTAGAACAACGAATGCTGACTTAATACTCTTACATGAAACTCATTCCTGTGAGAGTGATGTTCGTTTTTGGAAATCACAATGGGGTGATAAGGTTTACTTTAACTTTTTTAACTTTTTTTTTTTTTACTCTAACTTTTTTAAGGTAACCCTTTCAGATCACCACATTGGAACCCAGCCTAGCACAAGTTACACAAGTACGAGTACTAGGGTTGGCGTCGGACGCTCCGCAACGTCCGACTGCCAAAGGGGTGCGGAGGAACTCTACAGGGTTCGCCTGAGTGGGGAACTCGACTGGAGCAAAAAGCGCATGTATCCGCTCCATGAGGAGGGGAGTGGCGCAACAAGCCGACACTAGAGTGGGAACTTAGGTGTTACTGGCTTGTTGAAGCGAGCACACAGGAAGAAACTGGCTCAACACGTAGACTATAAAACCTAGTGAACGTGTTAGGTGTTGCCCAGCCCGCAGCTCTACAGATGTCTGTCAGTGAGGCACCGTGTGCCAGCACCCAGGAAGAAGCGACACCCCTAGTGGAGTGGGCTCTGTCCACGTACAGACGCAGAGCGCGAACGGGACAAAGAAAAGCCAGGGCTGGGTCTGCCTCCTCCGAAGGCACGTATCCGGGCCGGGGTCCCAGGATCACTTGAGAGTTAGCCGGGCCAAATTCTAGGCACGATTCGTAGACTGAAAATGTATGCAGGTCCCCTACCCTCTTGATAGAGGCCAATGCAACCAGGAGTACTGTTTTACAGGACATAATTTTTAACTCCGCTGACTGCAAAGGCTCAAAGAGTGATCTCTGAAGTGCCAAAAGGACTAGAGACAAATCCCAAGAGGGTATAGAGCAGTGGTTCTCAACCTTTTTTGGGCCAGCGCCCCCTATCCAATATCCAAATCCCTGAACGCCCCCCACCCCCAAACTAATGAGCGACCAGGAACGAGTGAGAGTTAACAGATGAAATAAGTGCAAAATTGTCTTTTATAAATACAATTGAACTGTACTCCACAGTGATTAATCCAAAAAAAAAAAAAAAAAAGCTATAAACTGCATTGGCATAGCAATACCAGTGTTTCTCACAGGATTTTTGGTAAATCTGTGGTGAGTGGACCTCGGGCCTTCTAGGGGGGATCGGGGGCATGCCCCCCGTAAGAATTTTTTTTGCATTTTAATGTTAAATTCATCAATCTGGTGCACTTTGAGAGTTGAAAATTAAAAGTGCCAACCCATATTCAGTGTGCAAATTAAACAAAGAAAAATTCAAACCTCTTTTAGTTGTGTCTGTCTACATTACACTACTACATAATAATAGTTATAATATTAATCCCATGACAGTAATAGCCATATATTGTAAAACAAATACACTGAAAAATAAAGGACGGTCATTAAAGCGGTAATGTTTGCACTTAGGTTTTATTATGCATTTAGGAGAGTATTGCAAGAAGCTGCGTACATTAACCTTACTTTCGAAAAATAAATAAATACAGTCATGATTTTTAATGAAAAATTATGCTAGAATTGTAGGCCTAAAATACCTTGGTATCAGCTTGTTTTCATCAATGGTATAATTAATACAATTACAATTAACTTGGTTTGTTGTGATTAATTTGTGTTCATAATCAGTAAAAAAAAATCTTCTAACAAGATTAAACACATATGAACAATTAAATTATGATTGTATTATTCATTATTTTTATATCTTGAAACCCAAGCAGCGTTTAGCACTCAGATGTGACGGCGGAATGAATACATTACCAAAATGTGATTGCAGAATATATTTATATTATCCATCAAATTGTCATTTTCTTCTTACTGTCTTGCGAGTTAAAGGAGAACTCTGTAACTCTAGCGAACTCTAGTCACTTCTTCGCTGATTTTCCCTTTTGTTGTCGCATGTTTTCCCCACGAGCTCCCCCTACAGCTGTGGTGGGGCGTATATTTCACAACACAGTCGTAAAAAACTCACTTGCGGCGGCCTCCTCCCCTTCTCTACCGCTGCTCATGTGCGTTTGTTATGATCGGAGCAAGCCAACTGTATCGCGTGGAGCTATGTCTACCGAGGTGGGTAATCTGGTAATACATCATACATGCGTGTGTGTTTAATGTCGAATTGCCGTAAAGCAATTTGTGTTTCGCGCTCATTCTCGTTCTAGTTCTCGCTTCTCACGAGACTTCCAATTTCTATCTTGCCGGGACGGTAGTGAACAAGTTGCAAGGTTGGTTTTCCGCCTGTGAACGCTGGGGGGAGCGGGGAAAGTCACCAATATCACCAGAACAGGTTGTTTAACCATCCAAATGATTTCTAGACAGTTTTATTAAGTTAAAAAAGTTACCAAGTTCTCCTTTAACAATAATGCCTGACCAGTAAACTACTTGGTGAACAAAGAAAACACTTTGGCATTAGGGATTGGAATTAGTTAATGCCTAAAAATGTAAAAGTTTTACCTTATAAATAGAATAAAGTTTAATTAATTTTAAAATTCGTCGCCGGAGTGAATGGGAACATGATTTATTGAAAATATTTGAAAAAAATATAAGTGTTTCGTAAGTCAATACTTGTAAATGGCTTGTCAACTTTCCATTCCACCGCTGCGTGATTCTCGGCACCACCGGATTGTTGTCAGCGCGAAACACATTTTTGAGCACGTGATTGCTGATTCTAGTCAGTGCTTGAGCGCTGGTCTATGACTAGAAAAATAAGAGTTGTTGCAAAAGTAACGATAGGCTACATGTCGCATTTAACTGGAAGATTTTAGAATGTTAGGCATTCAAAACTTTTGAATAAGAAATAATATCAAGTCGTCAAAAAAATACAACTCGTCAAAACTCCGCGAATCACAAGCGCGCGCGGTGAGAACACTCACAGCATACACATACCCGAACTTGACTGCACATCATATTTTTGACATTATTTATGCTGCTTTCAATCGTAATGCAATAGAAATGAACACAAAAAACCTGCCTAGAGCCGACCTACAACACTGACGGTGGACTTGAGGTCAGGAGTAGAGCGGCTGTAGTAGAGCGAATGTTTTTTGTTTGTTTTTTGAGCGCTGCTGAGGTATTCTTTCACACGCACCATAGATGCGCGTACACACACAATATGATATCACACTCTGCGCATATGTTTTACAACATAATTTAACAAAAACATAGTCCTAACACTTTTTAAATAGCCCACTTAAAGTGTTTATTACAACTAAATTACTAAATGCTTAAAATGAATAAAAGTAAATGAACAAAAATTTGCATTACATATTAAAACTAGTGAACGCCCCCCATTAACACCTGAACGCCCCCCTTTCAAAAATCTTGCTTCCAACGCCCCCCGTTGTTCTCTGAACGCCCCCGTTGAGAACCACTAGTATAGAGAGTGGGGCGAGATGGATTTAAGGCCCTTTCACACTGGACGCGATTTTGACGCACGAATAATTCGCGCAATGGTTTTATTTTTTGATCAGCTGTTTGTGTAATGATTGTGTGGCGTAAAGGCCTTTCACACCGGATGCGTAACGAAAAAGCGAATAGTTCGTGTGCGAATAGTTCGCGTCAAAACCCATCACATGAGCCGCGTAAACACGGTCTCTATCTCTATCTTTGACGATTAGCTTTCTATCCCAAACGTAGTTTAGCCTGCTAGCCTACACAACACAGGACTATACAACAACTAAAACTATCACACAACATACTCACAGTCGTGATGACCGAGTTGGTTGGCAATGTTACGCCACACAATCATTGTCCTTGTAGTATGCGTTTGGCTGAAGCCTTTTCTGTCGTCGCAAAAGGAAAAAAAAAATCGACATCGAAACGAAAAAAATAAAAGTCGTTTTTTCGCCGCAGCACATTCGCGTTCGGTGTGAAAGCACTCATTACACAAACAGCTGATCAAAAAATAAAACCATCGCGCGAATTATTCGTGCGTCAAAATCGCGTCCAGTGTAAAAGGGCCTTAACATTGCCAACCAACTCGGTCATCACGACTGTGAGTATGTGATGGGTTGACGCGAACTATTCGCACACGAACTATTCGCTTTTTCGTTACGCATCCGGTGTGAAAGGGCTGTTAGTCTGCTCTAAATCCTCCTCCTGTTGTATGCAAAGGTTGCAGTGCTGTCCGTACGGATCAGTACATGCTTGCCTAGTAGCGGTGTTTTGAAGCGGCTCAGCGCAAGATGTACTGCTACTGCAGACATTACCGCAGCTTCCGATGCCATATGCTGCAGGAGCCTCTGAAACAGTTTCTGTGGTGCTGCTGTCCTGCATCTGAGCCATAGACTGTAAAAAAAATATGGACGTAGTGTCCGTGACGTCACCCGTAGGTTTCTGAAGACCGTTTTTGAAGCCTAAAGTGGGCGTAGCCGACCGTCACCATCTTGGCAGCGCGTCACTCCCAGATAAACGAAAATGGGCAAAGAGGCGGGACATGGGTGGAGCTGAGGAGCCTGGTGCTGAAACCACGCCCACCTAGCTCGACGCGATCAAGTTGTCTATGGATGGAAGATATTGGCAGTTGATTTTGAACCGATTTGAATGCAGAAATTTAAGGCTTAATATAATTTAAACGGATGAGAAAAAAATTCACACCCCTCACAGTTGTCATGAAGGGCAAAATTAGCTGTACATACCAAAGCCACTTTTTGCTCTAGACTGTAAACATGTTTTTTTCTGCTGTAAAGTTGGGCATTTCAACATGGGGGAGATGCAGATTTGACACACTTTAGCAGCCAGCCTCAAGCGGCCAGTTGATGAATTGCCGTTTTATTCACTTCCGTGTTGGTTTCAAGAGAGAGACAGGGAGGTTGCCGCTTGGTCTGAGCGAGCTCACGCAGTTCACCACTGACTGGACCCGGGCCTCGGTGAGGCGCGCTGTCATGTTAATCGAGTCCAATTCCATACTGAGAAAAGAGAGTTTGACCAATCGTCAAACCAGTCGTCCAACCGAGAAGGTTCGGGACGTGGTGGAGGGTTTTCCACTCAAGCCCGACCTAATCTGTGGCCCAGGAAAGCATAGCTGTCCACTCTGGATCGGACTCGGGCAACGCTACACTAACACAGCCGGGGTAACACAGCCGAATCTTCATCTCCAGAGCAGCGAAGCTCCCCCTCCGATGCTGCGATAGACATCTGGTCGTCAGGAGGAGCCACGAAAGAGACGGATGGTCTCTTTGCGGGGCAGAATAGACACTAGATCGGGGCATATGCGAGGGGACTGCACCTTCCTTGAGGTAAGCGAGTCTCGATCTCAATGCAGCCATAGTCATATTCCCGCAGTGGGAACATGAACTATTCACAAAAGCTGCCTCAGCATGCTGAATGCCCAAACATGAGAGACTACTATTGTGGCCGAAAAGGACGCAGGGTCACGCTTGTGTTTTACTTTTGTAAAGAAAAAGAAATAAAACAGCAGTTGTGTGAGCTTAAGCTCATGGACACACGCTGATCGCGCCATCACACCAACACTGGAACAGAGAGTCTTCAACGCTATTAGAGTCTTTTTCTGAAGTCATACAGAAAGCTCGGCTCCGAAGTGAAAGACAGTGTGTGCGTGCGCCCGCTTCCTGTTTTATACCCGCGCTGCGGTGCGGGGCGCATGACGCGATTCACGCAGGCCAACGTTCATTGGCTCGTTCTGTAGACACTTGAAGATGATAGGGCTCCCTTAAGTGATCCCAATTACGTTGTCACCAAAATGAATTGGTTGAACAGATGCTTGCTTGGATCAGATTCTATGTGGTATTTTATCCCTAATAATATAAAGGGTAGGTGGCCTTTCTTTTTTGATGAAATGTACTTACTCCACTGGTAAATTACTCATTAAATTGGCTAGATTTCATCAACAAGCTCTGTTAGCTTGGAAATTGGTTTACAACCATAACTTATTGTTTTTCTAAAGTTAATATGAACGGTATCTACGCATTAAGGATGTCATTTGTCTTTATGAAAACCCAAACAAATCTTTAGAATCTACTGTTAACTTCTTTATCATTGCTGAAATAGCACTCCAAGTAGAAGCTGATATGCAAGTGCATGGTATGTACATTTGGAGAGTACATTCTGCATCACTTGTAGACAGGGACTTATACACACACACACACACACACACACACACACACACACACACACACACACACACACACACACACACACACACACACACACACACAAAGCACTTTAGAAATAAAGTTGCCTATCTGACTTGACTTGTATGCATATTAAGTGTGTGTATGTATATACAGTGAGGAAAATAAGTATTTGAACACCCTGCTATTTTGCAAGTTCTCCCACTTGGAAATCATGGAGAGGTCTGAAATTGTCATCGTAGGTGCATGTCCACTGTGAGAGACATAATCTAAAAAAAAAAATCCAGAAATCACAATATATGATTTTTTAACTATTTATTTGTATGATACAGCTGCAAATAAGTATTTGAACACCTGTCTATCAGCTAGAATTCTGACCCTCAAAGACCTGTTAGTATGCCTTTAAAATGTCCACCTCCACTCCATTTATTATCCTAAATTAGATGCACCTGTTTGAGGTCGTTAGCTGCATAAAGACACCTGTCCACCCCATACAATCAGTAAGAATCCAACTACTAACATGGCCAAGACCAAAGAGCTGTCCAAAGACACTAGAGACAAAATTTTACACCTCCACAAGGCTGGAAAGGGCTACGGGGAAATTGCCAAGCAGCTTGGTAAAAAAAGGTCCACTGTTGGAGCAATCATTAGAAAATGGAAGAAGCTAAACATGACTGTCAATCTCCCTCGGACTGGGGCTCCATGCAAGATCTCACCTCGTGGGGTCTCAATGATCCTAAGAAAGGTGAGAAATCAGCCCAGAAATGAAAGCTTTAGCATAAGTTCTGCTGGGAAGACTCAATTACTATGTCACTTATTGCCTTCACTTCTATCCAATCATATTCTTATGCTCACTGTATAAAAGCACGGTACTTACACATGTTTGAGTTCGCAGATACTGAAACGACGATTACCCCCATCCTCCCCACCACCACCAGGATGGTCCCGTCCATACCTCCCAGGGGGGTCGGCTGCGCCCCTGCCTTCATCTTTAGGCAGGAATTGCAGATCCGATACTCTCGGATTATGCACTACGGACGGGGCCTACACCAAATGACTTTGTAGATTATCAGCTTGCTGAGCTGTCAATAAATGTATGGTTTATTGAAATAACTCTCCCAAGTCTTTCTGGTAGAACTACACGGGAGGAGCTGGTCAATGACCTGAAAAGAGCTGGGACCACCGTTTCCAAGGTTACTGTTGGTAATACACTAAGACGTCATGGTTTGAAATTATGCATGGCACGGAAGGTTCCCCTGCTTAAACCAGCACATGTCAAGGCCCGTCTTAAGTTTGCCAATGACCATTTGGATGATCCAGAGAAGTCATGGGAGAAAGTCATGTGGTCAGATGAGACCAAAATAGAACTTTTTGGTCATAATTCCACTAAACGTGTTTGGAGGAAGAAGAATGATGAGTACCATCCCAAGAACACCATTCCTACTGTGAAGCATGGGGGTGGTAGCATCATGCTTTGGGGGTGTTTTTCTGCACATGGGACAGGGCAACTACACTGTATTAAGGAGAGGATGACCGTGGCCATGTATTGCGAGATTTTGGGGAACAACCTCCTTCCCTCAGTTAGAGCATTGAAGATGGGTCGAGGCTGGGTCTTCCAACATGACAATGACCTGAAGCACACAGCCAGGATAACCAAGGAGTGGCTCTGTAAGAAGCATATCAAGGTTCTGGCGTGGCCTAGCCAGTCTCCAGACCTAAACCCAATAGAGAATCTTTGGAGGGAGCTCAAACTCCGTGTTTCTCAGCGACAGCCCAGAAACCTGACTGATCTAGAGAAGATCTGTGTGGAGGAGTGGGCCAAAATCCCTCCTGCAGTGTGTGCAAACCTGGTGAAAAACTACAGGAAACGTTTGACCTCTGTAATTGCAAACAAAGGCTACTGTACCAAATATTAACACTGATTTTCTCAGGTGTTCAAATACTTATTTGCAGCTAATTTAATTTCAATAAATAGTTAAGAAATCATACATTGTGATTTCTGGATTTTTTTTTTTTAGATTATGTCTCTCACAGTGGACATGCACCTACGATGACAATTTCAGACCCCTCCATGATTTCTAAGTGGAAGAACTTGCAAAATAGCAGGGTGTTCAAATACTTATTTTCCTCACTGTATATATATATATATATATATATATATATATATATATATATATATGCATACAAGCTACAATATATAGATGGTTTCGCAGCAGATTCACAATAGTAACAAATTCAAATTCTGCTATAAAGCAGCTCCAACAAGACAAAAGTGTCATTATTCAGCTCGTCACTTCAGTGTTGATTCAGATCAGTTCAATAACTGTAAAATTCATCAATTGTGCATACATACTCTATATACAGAGTATTTCACATCTGTGTGCAGTTTGGCATGTGTGTGGCTAATCATTTGATAACACAAAAATAATCGATTAATAATCCCACAACCTAACCATAAACACTCAAAAACGCTTAAATATAACCCAGTTTCAACACTTACCGTCCCAGTTCAATCCTATGCAAAGCATGCAAATGCACTGCTGAGTGTTAGTTCATGTTTCATGAGTCCCAACACTTATGGAAGTGTACTGAACACAATGAAATTAAATTGTGACAAAATATTCAACAATTATGTTGCTTCAGCTCATTTTAAAACAGTAAAACAACTCAAAAATGTGTGTCTTTGAGTCTGACTTCTTGTGTTGTGGTTATTATGTGCAAGAGTTCACATCCCAGCCACAAGTGCATTTGTTCATTAAAGCCAAAAGTTGTATTAGAGACAACCATAAAATGTGTGTTTTCTTTCTTTTCCCTAGGGAAACGTGATGGAATATGACTAACTGAAGAGTGAATCAGAAGCAATCGCTTTTAAAATGAGGATTATACTGGTGATCGTTTTTTTGGTCATTTTGTTTTTCATGCTCATACAGTTACCATTCTTCCAAAAACCCGGCTACCACAAATCCTTCATTCCTCCGGCTCCAAAAGCATTTGGCGTTCAAGTGAAGGACGGTCCTGAAGCATCTGGCGTTCAAGTGAAGGACGGTCCTGAAGCATCTGGCGTTCAAGTGAAGGACGGTCCTGAAGCATCTGGCGTTCAAGTGAAGGACGGTCCTGAAGCATCTGGCGTTCAAGTGAAGGACGGTCCTGAAGCATCTGGCGTTCAAGTGAAGGACGGTCCTGAAGCATCTGGCGTTCAAGTGAAGGACGGTACTGAAGCATCTGGCGTTCAAGTGAAGGACGGTCCTGAAGCATCTGGCGTTCAAGTGAAGGACGGTACTGAAGCATCTGGCGTTCAAGTGAAGGGCGGTCCTGAAGCATTTGACGATCAAGTGAAGGACAGTCCTAAAGCATGTGGCGTTCAAGTGAAGGACAGTCCTGGGATTAAAGTCGGGAACCTTCACACATATGTGACCGGCTCTTATATGGATCATCGTTACAGAGAGAAAGAGATAAAGATGATTGCCATCGTTCTCCGTGATGAGAAGGTGACATACAGGTGTGTGATGTGCTGCGAAGGGAGGAACGTGACTTCACCAGCCGAATACACAATTCACTCCGACCACTTTGGTTTTGAGTACGGCACTGCTACTATCACATGCCAAATCGATAGCTCGTGCTCGACACCGACGCATGTTGCGTTAACAGCCGGTGAGATCTCGAACAGCATAACATCCTTCCAAACCATTAGAAACAGAGACGTTCCAGCAGTCTTCCCGTATTCATTTACAGTCTGCATCTCTGTCATGTATGACTACAAGAATGTGCTGGGTTTAGTCCAGGCGATGGAGATGTTCAGACTGCTTGGTGCTCAAAGGGTGGTGATATATAAAACCAACTGTGATTCAGACACACAGAAGGTTCTGGACTACTATGTGAAAAGAGGATTTGTGGAGATCATCCCATGGACGATTAAAAAGCACATCAATGTGTCTAGTGGCTGGAGGAAGCATTTATCACCCGGTCAGCTGCATTACTACGGGCAAATTCCTGCACTTAATGACTGTGTTTATCGTTACATGTACCAAAGTCGCTATGTGGCTCTACATGACATGGATGAGTTCATTCTGCCTCTCAAGGTGAAGAAATGGATGGATCTGTTGCCTGAGCTTGAGAAAATGTACGGCACTAATGTGGGCTTTGAGTTTGAGAATAATGTATTCCCTTGCACCGCAAAAGCTGAATATGAACAAAAGAAATGGGAAAATGTACGGGGATTGAATATTTTAAAGTGTATAGAGCGAGTACCCAATATCCCCAATAGTTTCAATAATTACAAGATTATAGTGAGTCCTCGGCTAGTTCTGCAGGCTACTGTACATGGCCTGCTGGAAACTGTGAAACCTCGACCCTGCACAGTAAGAGTGAAGAACTCCATCGCTCGCATGTACCACATGAAATTATACCCAACAAACACAGACCTTATAAGAGATGATCATCTGAATGACTATGTCGAAGATCTTATACCTGCTGTTTCTAAAGTTCTGCTGGACTGTGGATTCATTAAGGACTAAATTATTGTTGTGAAGAACTTTCACTGGTTTCATGTCAGAAAAAAAAAATAATAATAGAGTAACTTTGAAAAACAAAATAAGTGAACAGATGTCGTCTGGAGAAACTGTCTGGTGGACAGTCTGCATGAGGTAAAATCTAGTGGACCGTTCTTTTCAAGGTTGAAATTGAAAATTGGGCTTTACACATTCCTACACATTCCTACAAGTTACACGCTACTATGATACGGAATTCAAAATCGGGATAAATTGTTATTTTTCTCAGACAAACACCTTCATCAATGCATACAAACGATTAGTTATATGCCATTCAGGCTATATCACTTAACAGCACAGGGCTTTAAAGGGCTTTATTCAATGCGTTGACATAATTTACACTAGAACAGGAAAACAGGGCAGGATATATCAAGCAGCTCCTTGCCTTTTTTAAAATAGCCAATAGGTGCATTTGACAGCTTATGACAGCCACAGTCTAATAGATTCCCCTTTTAGATTTAAAAGTCGACATGAAATGAAAATTGACCCTATTTACTTTGTTAGCGCATATTACTAGTCTTGTGGTGAACAATTAATCTGTGCAAGTTAATACGCAGAAAAAAATTGTTTGCCGTGGTAATCTTTAATCAAAATCTGAAAAGTTACTTCCGGTCTGGAATGGCGATCCTTTTTTTTCTGATGACGTCAGTTTGACGGCTTGGGTTGAAAACGCTTAACCAAACCATTAGTCTGCTATGAGCAGAGATGGAGAGGAGGAGCGCTAAAGTAAAACCCTGCCCTCTGTTCAATATTCCGTTTCACTTGGAAATACGTCACAACACTGGAGAAAAGTCGTTTGCAACTTTCGCTTTACGGGGATTTTAATATGAAACTGTTACTAAAGCAAAACAGTGAACATAAATATGCATAGGATGTGTATTATGAAAAGTGTGTAATTTATGTTGGTGCATGACACCAGTGTTACCTTGTCTACTCGTCAGTGCTGTTTCTAATGCTGAGTCTCTCTAACCATTTGTCCACCTAATCTCCTCCAAATCGCTTTATATTACAGCATTCTGTGCAGAATCCAAAGGATCCGATACGTTTTCTGGTCTGCGCCGACTCGGTCATGTTTTTTACAAGGGATATTTCTCACAGTTGCTGCTTTATTTTTCATAATTACAACTTTATATCTCACAATGAGAATTTAATTAAAGTTTATTTTACAGTTACCTTTTTATATTTTATTCTGGCAGAAACAGATGGTTAATGTGCAGCAAGTTGGTAAACTGACAAAAAAAATTGTCAATGACATTTCCTACTCTTTCTGAAATGCTGCAAATTGAATTGTGATGTGTAGTAAAGTATGATTGTAAATTATTTTTGTGATCAGTGAAATATAGTGCAATAAGCCTTTACTTGTACATTACATGCATTTGTTAGTAGAACTAGTTTATTATGTTTTAATGTTATAATGACTACTTCAGTACAGTATCTGTTAGTGACACTGCATATACCCAGTAGGAAATCAATGCAACTGCGCATGACTAGTTGGTAAAATCTCAACAGTCACACATACTGTATGGTTGACATAAAGCAGTAAAGATCAGCAAAGTTTACAAGACATTAGGCTGCTTTAGACTTTTCTTTTCTCTCTTGGCAGTGAGTAGATAAACTGAGATTACAGCTGTAAAACTAAAACAGTGAAACAAGTTTTTATATGCAGCGGGTACAGGATCTCCGTATCAGCTGACAGTAAGCATCCCTAGCAATCTGTGGAATAGTGGAATAAACACAAGACAACAATGTCCGTGTGATCATCTCCGGCCTTGCTGGGTTATATTTTTTTCATTAGAACAAACACAAATGTAAAAAAAAAAAATACATTGTCACAATATTTTTTTTTTTAATGCAAATCTTCACTGTTTCAGTCTCTTTCTTGCAATTACACAGCGTTTTCATGAAAAACCTTTCAGCCAATCATTGTGTTACTCATTTGCATATTCAAAATGCTGTTCAGTGTTACATGACTTTTAGAGCTTTCACTCAATTCAAATCAACTAAGCAATATCAACACATATTCAAACAAGACATTTCTTTGTGTTTTACCCATTTTAGACCACTCACGTGCATTTTTGAAGTAAAATATACCAGGGACGTGCACAGGGGGGTTGCTCAGGTTGCCCGGGCAACTGCCCATATGCCCTTCTCGACTCACTTTGCCCTTCCGAGGGGGAAAAATAAATAAATAAAAAGTAGGCCTACAATAGATGCAGAATTTCACGTAGGCCTAAATAAAAAAAATAAAAAAAATCGCAAAGCCTCATTCACTTCCATTCGGGCACCGAAAGTGAAAGTCAGTAGGGGAAGGGCAAACTCTGTTTACGTGGCTGCAGCGCTGCACGCGACCGGCACCTGAGCTGAGCCTGCATGAGCGGCCCTAGAAGGAGATTGTCGCGGCTGTCGGGTGAGACGACTCAACGTTGACGGGAAAGGTGAGTTTGTGATGTATAACAAATGAACGATCATCATCAGGGTTCCAGACTGCGACCATTTTTTGAGAATGTGCGAGTTTTTATGAATTTTATGGAAAAAAAATGTATGTGGTCGCATTTGTGCGAGTACATGGTCCTGTACTATTCACTTAAATTCGCGCAATTTTCCTGCATTGAACTTGATTTAGCGCTGCTGCGCTTGTGACAGCTAGGGCGCATGTTTAACTGAAAGAACGAGCAGAGAGAGAGAGAGCCGGTCGCGAGCACGCACTCTCTCTCTTCGGAGCCAGGCGAAAGTGTAAACAAGACTTCACCGTCTCCAAACTAAGCGCTGTCTTGCTCTCTCTCCCTCGCACATATTAATCAAAATAAATCGACACGGTCGGAAGTTTCATGTGGAGCATTCGGAGATTTTTTTTTTTTTTTTTTCTGAATTACCGCTGGGTGTGAATTGTGCTAAATAAGTTGCCTTATCTTCTCTGAAAAGCGTTCCGGACATTCAGCTGACATAAAACAACACTTTAATTAAACGGGGAAAAAAAACTATCCAGTGATGAAATGTTTCCTGTGTTGACACAAATCTTGGACGTGTCCATGTCCTAACTGCTGGGATAATCACACAACGCGCACGACACGTCCAATTCGCGAACTAATGACTCCTTTGAACTGATTCATTTTAATGAATGGTTAAAACAACTGATCTTTCCAACAGTGAACTCAGTAGACGTCTGAATCGGTGTACAACTAATCAGTAACACTTTACAATAAGGTTCTATTTATTACATAAATTACATAAAAAGTACAGTTTGCTTACTCAAGCTTACGCTTTAAAATAAATAAAACCACTTGTTTTTTTTGAAAAGCATATGACTGTCTACATTTTTCCACACAGTGCTATCAAGAAGAATCGTTAAAGAATCGGATCGATAATCAGAATCGTCAGTGGCATTATTATTGATAAAATCTGTGTTATTATTAGTTGTAGTTAAGGTGATTGAGTGCTGTATTTCAGTGTTTTACTTCTTTTTATATATATATTTTAATAAAGACCCTGTTATTCTCAGTCCTTCATATAGCCCGTGAGTTTTTTCAGGGGTGCCCTTTTTTCAGGTCAGAGCAACTGCCCCTCAAAATTCCTGTGCACGTCCCTGAAATATACATATTATGAACTTAATAAGGGCACATTTGAACATGTTCACCTTCAATCAACACTGTAATGCAGCATACATATCATCCAATCGCGGGTGAAACATTGCAATTTCAGTTTTTGATTAACCATGTAAAACTTTATCAAAACAAATCAATTTGCAACACTTAATATGCACTAACATGTATTCTTTCAACATCCATGGAGACTGACATAAAACAATCGACTATTGGTGGAATAAACACAGGACAACAATGTGCGTGTGATCAGCTCCAGTCTTGCTGGGTTATGACGAGCAACTCAGCAGAACCTCTAAATTTTTATTTTGTGTCTTTATGCATAACTTTAATTAAGTTGGAACCATAAAAGTAATTGGCACTATTTGGTATGGACAGGGCCTGAAATTAACACCCGACCACGCGCCAAATGCGGGTGAATTTTGCAATTGGCGGGTAAAACTGTCAATCTACCTGCCACATTGGCGGGTAGCCAATGAGAATTGAGTGATTCATTAGTTGTTTTTTTTTGCATCTGTTTTTTTTTTTTTTTTAGTCCGCCATTTCGTTGGATTTTAGCTCAAAATGTGGCGGCACATTACTGGGGTAAAGAGGCCAGCTGAAACGAACAACCAACAAAAAGATGAGGATGAGTCAAAGAAAAGTAAAAGACGACGTTTTAATTCAAAGTGGACAATTGGCGATAATGGAAAGGTTCGTGAGTGGCTGATTTATGACAGCAGTACAGACGAAATGTACTGCAGTGACTGCCGTATGTATGGCTCAGAGAAAGCGAAGTCAAATCCTTTTGTAATCGGGACTAAAAACTTAAAATAAGAAGCAATTAAGGACCACGAGTCATCAAAAAGCCAGTGAGTAAGTATTAAACTGTTGGTGAGATGGGATGAGATGAGATAAAGCAAAGCTGACATTGGTTACGGTACAATGACAGTTACACAGATGTGTGTGCGTGTGTATGTTGGGAGCAGTGAGAAAATGTCCGGTACCCGGTATCTTTACCAGGAATATTAATATTAATTTAGTTCTGCTTAACGGTTCCTGAAGGCTGTAATTAACAGTTGCCAGGAACTGTCTACTGACTAAATCAGCCATCAACACAGCCGTGTGTGATTTGTTTACATACGAGCTGCGGTAACTTAGGTCTATATCTGTTGAGTTAGCACGGTGTGTGTGTGTGTGTACCCTTTTTTCTATCCCAGTGGGGACTTCAACCTGAATGCACACAGACTCATGGGGACTCGTGTCACAGTGGGGACCTAAATAGAGGTCCCCATGGGTACACAAGCTTATAAATCATACAGAATAAGTTTTTTTGAAAATGTAAAAATGCAGAAAGTTTTCTGTGATGGGTAGGGTTAGTGTAAGGAGATAGAATATATCGTTTGTACAGTATAAAAACCATTAAGTCTATGGAGAGTCCCCACAAAGATAGTGAACCAGACGTGTGTTTGTGTGTGTGTGTGTTTGTGTTTGTGTGTGTGTGTGTGTGTGTGTGTGTGTGTTTGTTTTTGTTTATATTACATTGTGGGAACCAAATGTCCCCACAAGGATAGTAAAACCTGAGATCACCTCCATTGTGGGGACCAGCCAGCGGTCCCCATGAGGGAAATGGGTTAATAAACATACTAAATGATATTTTTTTGAAAATGTAAAAATGCAGAAAGTTTTCTGTGATGGGTAGGTTTAGGGGTAGGGTTAGTGTAAGGGGACAGAATATACAGTTTGTACTGTATAAAAACCATTACGTCTATGGAGAGTCCCCACAAAGATATGTGCGCCTGTTTGAGTGTGTGTGTGTGTGTCTGTGTGTGTGTTTGTGTGTGTGTGTGTGTGTGTGTGTGTGTGTGTGTGTGTGTGTGTGTGTGTGTGTGTGTATACGTGCGTGCATGTGCTGGCATGCATGTGTTATCAAGCTAACTGTGAATTGTCATTGTTTCTGTAGGGTGGATGAACAGAAAGGGTTAGCTGTAGGGAAGACATACAGAAATGCAAACCAAGCCCAAGTCTTCATGCACAACATAGCAGAGGTTGAAAGGAGGAAGGTAAAGGAGGAGATATCTGCCACCAATGATAACCACCATAATGGCAGATGGATCCACAGACAGTAGTGTAATGGAAGAAGAGTTGGTCTACACTAGAATGAGCAGAGCAGGAAAAGTCAAGGTGCAGTTTGTGGGGATCCAGGCATTGAAAAAGGCAGATGCAGCACATATAACAGATGCAATATGCTCCCAGATGTCTGCAGTCAGTGGTGGTGAGGAGGAATGGAAGGAAAAGCTAGTTGCTTGTGGGACAGATGGAGCGGCCGTTATGACAGGATCCAAGACAGGAGTTGTCAGCAGGCTTCGTGGGGAAAGGACGTACATTTTAGGAGTCCACTGCATGGCACACCGCCTTGAGTTGGCATTTAAAGATGTAATGAAGACCAACAGTCATTGTAGGAAAGTTGAGGACCTCTTGACTGGCCTGTTCACCCTCTATCACAGGAGCCCACTGAACAGAGCCAAATTAAAGGACAGTTTCTCAGTGCTAGGGATAAAACCACTGATGCCCACCAGAGTAGGAGGTACAAGGTGGGTCTCTCACCTATTGAGGGCCTTGGACCATTTCTTAAGGGGGATTAAGGGGATTGTTCAGCACCTTGAGCAGGTAAGTAGTAGCTTATAGGTATTGTTGTATATTATTTATCTGTCAACATTTTGATTTAACATGTCAAATGCAGTTCTTCCATTTCCAGTTTAATTAATTTTGTTCTTGTTTTCTAAAGATGCAGTCACCAGACGATGAAGGGGTAAATGCTGCTCAACAGAGCAAGGCACGAGGGTTCTACAAGCTGGTGACAGATAGAGATGCACTTAAGTTCAGCAGTTTCCTGCATGATACGTTGACTCATCTTAGCAATCTGTCAGTGAAATTGCAGCAGTCATGTTTAACAGTAGCTGATGTCCACAGTTGCCTGACCTCCACCCAGGCTGTGATCCTCAAATACAAATACAGGTAATATAATTATATTATAATTATATGATTTAATAATTATATTGATTACTGTTTTTAGTTTAGAAAGTGTTATTAATCTTTGCTTCAGCTTAAAAAGTGGTTTTCTCATTCCTAAAACCTAGTCCAATTTTACCTCGTAATATGTGACCTCCCTCTTGTCATGACTCTGTCTTGACACACATGTATTAAATTAATTTATTCTGATAAAGGCAAAACGCTCTTTACTCACACAGCATGTATCCAATGAACCACTCATTGTGATTGTATTGTAATGATTAAAACTGTAAAGTCTTAATGTACAAATCCTTTTGAAAAAAGTAAACTAAAACTTAAAACTTTTACTACAGACCTGGACCGATGCTGAGGAAGGTGTTGGATTCCAACACTTACATGGGTGTTAACCTGAGACATAGTGACACCAGCCACATGATGGCTAACAAAGACAAACTTCTGGACAAGCTGTCCGACAGCATGGACAACAGATTTGGGGATGTGGGGTCTGGAATCCTGAGTGATACAAAGATAGTGAGCCTCCAACAATTGCCTGATCCAGAAAACAGAGCAGGTTAGCATCTCAAAGCAACTTGCAATAACTTAATGTACAATTTTTTTCTAATGCCAGAGAGCAGTATGATTTTCTATTATTAAAGAACACAACTTTAAAAATGGTCAAAATGTTAAACTCAAAACAACATACACTTCTACTACAAACTTTTAAAATAATCTTTTTATATAATTTCAGACTTTGGTGGACAGGCTCACAAGTCACTTCAAGCCGATATTGATCTCTTCTGGAGTTGATGTCGATCTGATTGCAGACCAGTGGACCATCATCAAGTCCTGCCTCTACAAGGAGCCACAGACACTGGAGAAAATCACCTGGGCTGAAGTTAACAGGATGCTGAGGGAGACATGCCCTGCCTTCCTGGACCTTGTGGATCTGGTGTTATGCATGCCTGCATCAACAGCAGACTGTGAGCGTGGGTTTAATGTAATGAAGATGGTGAAGTCTGATTGGCGGTCCAGTCTCAAATGTGAGACACTGTCTGACCTGCTCTTTGTCCATCTGTCCTCCCCCTCAATCAAAGACTTTGACCCTAGCACAGCAGTTGAGATGTGGCATGCCAGCAGCATACGGTCAAGGAGACCAGACCTCATGGAAGATGCAGCTGCAGCAGAGGTGGAGAAAGAGGAGTGCATCTGCTCCTTTTTTGTGGACTCAGATTAGCAGCAGTCAGTATACAGTATATGACTATGACATATGAATATGTCTGTGACACAGCAAATCAATGAATTAAAAAGATTAAAAAAATTATAGTCTAAGAGTTATTATTACTTATAATGATTTCGTTAATAACTTGACAGCACTTAAATGTGTATTCTTACAAGTTAAAGAACAATGTTTGTGTGATTTCTATTTTTCACCTTTATGAGGCAAGAAAAAAAAAAAAAAAAAAAAAAAAACTGGCTGGTAAAAAGTTAATCCACCTGCCACAGTGGCTGGTGGTCAAAAAAGTTAACTTCAGGCCCTGGGTATGGATCATTGGCATGGCCTAACCATGTGTGTGCAGTTGTGGGTACCAATGGTAGTGACTGATTTGAGTTTGCTGGCACTGTGTTTAGTGTAGGCAATGTTTGGAATGTGGATTGTCCAAAGAATGGGTAAGTCATTCTTTGGGCAGGTTTTCTCAGGTTTTCTGAGTGACGGTCTGATTGCCCCACAAAGTTCCTGTTGCTGTGACCCTCCCTCTTGGTCCTCAGTAATCTGCTCCTCCCGTGTGTGTCCACATTCTGGCTCCATGCCTTGTTCTGGCTCTGGATTCTCAGCAGGTAGGTAAGTGTCAGCTTGTAAGTAAGTATCAGTGGACATGTACATGGCAATTGACCTTTGGCTAAGCCCCGCCCCCCTTAGTTACTGTTACTACGTCCGACAACTTCATATTGTTGGACTGTGGCAACACAGTGGCGGTAACGTTAGTCACCTTCAAAACTACCACAACAGCGTGTCTGTAACATTAACGTTAGGTGTTTATGACGACACTTGTCAGGATTTGACTTCGGTTTTGGGAAGGGAAAAAAATGGAAACCCCCCTCCAACCTCTCTGGGAAACGCGTATCTGTGTTGCAAATGCCCCAGGCACAACGTTTAACCATATTTTTGATAAAACTACGACGGTAATAGCCTGCCGAGACAAAAAATATGAGACGCCTGTGTTAAAGTCAATGGAGCGCTGTGAAAAAGTGTCGGACCTCTGTGGGAGCTCGTTCTTGGCTGCGCTGTGATTGGTCAATCTACATTCTAGGGTGTGGCTTAGCCAAAGGCGAATTGTCTCAAAGTCCCTCTTGTGCAAGTCTGTGGTGAATCATCTCTTTCATTGGTGTAGGGTCCATTCAATCAGTATACTTTCTGATTCTTCTCTTCCAGATCTTGGGTATTCTATAACCTTCATCCTCTTCAGAGCTAGACTCTCCATCTTCTCCTGCCTCCTCTTTTTGTGTCACCTTTCTGTTCTGTTGTCTCCTTACCTTAACACTTCTATTTTAGACACTTCCTGTCTCTTTTGGTCCAGACTCTCCAGTGTCGGTAAGTCATTCACAAGCAGGAGGGGGTTTCAGTGCACTTATCGTTTTCAGGATGTACTTTGTATACAAAGTTGTCACCTAATTGCTCTTTTACAACGTAATTGGTGGGCTCCCAATAGGAACAGCTTTCCTGGGCCACCTCTCTGACTCAAAATTTCTTACCAGGACACGATCTCCAGGTCTTAGGATGACACAGCTGGTTTTCTGATTGTGGTACTCTTTATTGCGAAGACTCATCTGTTTGCTTCTCTGTGCAGCAATCTTATAGGCTTCAGCCATCCGATCTGCCCAGCGTTCAGCATAACCATGTGGGGTGGTGAATCCATCTTCCTGTAGCAGCCCAAACAATAACTCATTGGGGAGTTGGGATGATGACCACACATTAGGTAAAACAGAAAGTACCCCGTAGATTCATGTATGGTGCATTTGTAGGCATGGATTGCCTTCTGCAGATGTTCCCATCATCTCTGTCCTTATCAGTCAATGTCCGCAGCATCTGGAGCAAGGTTCGGTTAAGTCTCTCTACAGGACCTTAGGATGGTATGGTGTAGTCCTGAGAGGTTCTGTAGGTTGTGGAAGAGAGAATTTTCAAACTCGCACCCCTGATCATGATGTAGCTTTGCAGGGAATCCAAAATGAGATATGAAGTCATTGAATATTTTCTCGGCTGCTGTCTTCCCAGATTTGTTCCTGGTAGGATAGGCCTGGGCAAATCTGGCGAAGTGGTCAATCACCATAAGGATGTATTCATCCCCCTGCGACTGGCCTCAAGGTGCAAGTAATCAATACATACTAACTCAAGGGGTGCGCTTGATGTGATTCCTCCCATCTGTGCATATGCATTACTGGCTATTTCTGTCACGTTAACTAAAGAAAACTAAGGGAGGACTCAAATGCAAAGGAATAATGATATTTATTACAAAAGAAACACTAAACACAAAACAAAACCCACGAGGGGGAAAACATAACTAAATACAAAACAACAACAACTTCAAAAACGAACATACCAAAAGGGTCACGGGAGAACAGGAGACGTGTACAAGACAACGATCCGACAAAGACTGCAAACACAAAGGAACTTATAAAAGGGACAAATCAGGCAGGTGATGAGGGAACAACAGGTGGGACAAATGAAACCAATAATGAGATAACAAGGAGGGTGGGGTCAAAACAGAGACAGGAACACAGACACCACATGTGCTACACAAGACAGGACAGGCATGTGACAATTTCTGTGTTATGTATGGACACTGGCGGGTCACATATTCTTCCACACTCTTCCTCATTCCAGACCAGTAGAACCTTTCCCGAGCTAGCTGTAACACCTTCTCTGACCTGACATGACTCATGTGGTTATGCAGCTGCGGAAGAACCTTTGTCTTTGTGTTGTTATCCTATACAATATGCTGTTTTCTAGGACCAACCTGTGCCATTCTCTTAACAGCTTCTTTGTGTCGCTAGCTGCCGTGCACCAAACATCAGAGGTCACCATCTTACCAGCTTCCTTCAGTTCGATGACTGGTCCAGTCACCATTTCCTCCCGCTAGACTCTATTTAATTCATCACTACTGATGGTTGGTGAGAACTGGTTATGGAGTGTGACTGTGTTTGACACCGTCAAATTTAGAGCTGCCACCTAGGCTACATCTCTATTCCCAAGAATAAGGAGTAAATAGGAATATAGAATAGAAAATAAAATAGAAATAGTCAACATCATGTTGCCCTACTTGTGATGGAGTTTCTGATGTGCTAGCCTGAAGCAGCTCATAAATGGGTTTCGCCAACCTAGCAAAATCTTGAATGTAGCTTCGATAATAGCTCAGAAAGCCTACAAGGCGGCCGACTTCTCCAAAGTTTTGAGGTGTTTTGTCACGGAGTACACTCACAGCCCACAAATCTTTTGGGTCCACACTTACTCCATGTACAGACACAAGACGACCCAGTTACCGGACCTCTCGCTCAAACAACTCGCACTTAGCTGGATGTAGATTGACTCCGTGCTGTCAAAGAGCTCTGAGCCCAACTCGCAGTTTCTCCATATGCTCTTCAAAGGATTTGGCAAACCACAGCACATCATCCAGGTAGGGCAGACAACACTCATCGCAGATGGAATCTAACATCTCTTCCATACTCCGCTGAAAAGCGGCTGGGGCATGCGATAGACCAAAGGGTATCCTTACCCATTCAATAGGCCCCAAGGGGTCACAAATGCGGTCAAGTGCCTCAACCAATTACCCATAAACCCCTGGTGGTAAGTACCCTGGTCGAGTATGGAGAACCAACGGTAACCACCCAAGGTGTTCATGAGATCCTGGATTCGTGGCAGAGGATGGCAATCAGGCACGGTTTTCTTGTTAAGCTGTCGGTAGTCAATACACAATCGTAGTGCACCGTCTTTTATCGGACACACATTACTGGGGCAGCGCAGGGTAATCGGGATTTTACGATCTAACCATTGGCAAGCAAGTCCTGAACATACTCCTTTACCTCTTTCAAGAGTGGCTTGGGTATAGATGTGTAGGCCTTTTGCAAAGGGATATCATCCTTTAAGCTCAAGGTCATCTGTAGACTGGAGATGTTGCCAATGTCGTTTTCATCACCGGGCAAACACAACCGACTCTTAAAGTAGTTGTTTCACGAAGTTTTCTTGATTGCTTTATTTAAACTATTATGAACTAATATAAGGACACATTTTAACATATTCACCTTCAATCAACACTGTAATGCAGCATACATATCCAATCACGGGTGAAACGTTGAGATTTCATTTTGTGATTAACCATGTAAAACTTTATCAAAACAAATCAATTTGCAACACTTAATATGCAGTAACATGTATTTTCAACAACCATGGAGATTGACATTTAAAACAATCGACTAACCTGTGGAATGGTGGAATAAACACTGGTCTGGCAGAACCACCATCCACTTAATGTATTTTCACATACAGCGATAATATTATATTCATCAATTGTGACGAACCAACAATTGGGGCATCACATATACTGTAGATGTACAGAAACTGGGAGGCCTTTTGTCTGATGGTTCATCATTCTTTGTCATGCCTTTTCTTGCGCACTTTTATAAATTAAAGTAATACTTTATGGTTTAAGGCAAGGCAGGTGAACAGGGTAACATTTTAACTAAAAGATATCCGCATTATTTCCCCGGTAGATTAATCACAGTACATTAAGACAATTGAGCTGTGTTACAAGTTTTCTGAAATGTTATGTTTAAATAGGCAAAATAGGCTTTAAAAAAAGAAAGTAAAATATAAACTAAATATATAATAAATATTTTTTTAAATATCCTATTTGTTTTCATAAATAGAAACACATGTTTCACTTGTTCAAGGCTTTGTATTAAATGGTTATTTTTATTTGACATTAAATACATCACATACTCTGTGTCTGATTATTATTTGTAACAACATGAACATAAAGGAAATAATAAAATCAAATATACAGTCAAATGGGAAAGACTTTATAACATGTTACACATTTATTCATATATTTTTAAAAAGTAGTAAAACAAAGTCCGTATAGCTGTAGTATCGTTGAAGTAACAATAAATGAAGTTTTATGTAACAAAGTTCGGGAGGAGCATGTTCAGGTAATCATCCAATCAGCACAAGAAGAAACCAGTATAAATAAAGCCTTCCCTTACCTCATGTCTCATGACAATTTTCTCAGCATCCCGCCACCACCCCATCACCTCACATTCGGCTGGGTCTACTCATAGATACCTATGATCTATACATTCATAGGGGGGGAGTACTCTGGGGTCGGGCCGAATTCCGAGCTCGGAGCCCTCCCCCCGGACAGCAAGCCAAATACGCATTATAATTTTATATCAGATTTCATTAACATGTGAACTCGTGAAACTACCGTGTTTGTATGCATTAACATCAAATCTTCTCATACTCATACATGTGTCGTTTAGTAGCCTATTGTTTGTTGTAAAAATATGAACGTGAAATAATAATATCACATATGTATACAGTCAAATGGGAAACACTTTATAACATTTTACAGATTTATTAATATTTTTTAATAACAAACAGGGTATAGTTGTAGCATATAACCTTGAAGTATAAACTACTGTGTTTGTATCCATTCATTGACACTGAGCATATTAAGTTTAAAATTATTGCTCATTGCACATTATGATATCTTGTGCATATTATATGAACAGAAAACTTACTTTATTTAAAAGTATTGTTGTTAAATAGTGTAGACATAGATCCGATCAAAATCCATTTTAAAACAGCTTGTATTTAACAAATGAAAATTATATGTATGGGTAGTGCAACTATGACTGTTTAAGCCCTGCCCCTCACTTCCGGTCCTGTGATTGTGTGGTTCGGAAACATCTCGGTTACCCTCGTTCCCTGAAGGACTGAACCGACTAATAGGACCACGTCGGACTGAACCGACTAATAGGAATCTCGCTAGAGAGGCCAATCTACTTTGAGTGTAACTGAACGAGCCAATGCACATTGGTGTGCAATCATTTGCAGCAGCTGCTCTGCCACACAGCACGGGTATATAATGAGCAGAGGTGCGACTGAGCTTCAGTTTTTCGCTGAGGAGCTAAGCAGTTGACCCGGCTGCACAGCGGGGTATGTTGTGGTTTCAATCTTTTTGGGAAATCACTTCTCAGAGATCTTTGATGCCAGAAATATTAGACTTTATTTCACAAACAAAGCCGAGCACCTCCTGAAGGAGATCACTCCAGCTCAGTGGCCAGCTTCTCACATATATACCTACATACCTTCCAAAGATGGTAATACATCCTATGGATATTTTAAGCAGGGGTCTTATACCACGTGACACACTCAAATAGAATTATCTGTTGTATCAGCATTCCAACCTTTCTTTAACCCTCTGGGGTCTGGGGTGTTTTTGGGGTCCTTGAGATGTTCTGACATGCCCTGACATTTGTGCTTTTTTCAGTTGCTTATAAACATATTAATGGCAAAGGTGTAAATTCACTCTATATAGCACAAACAGGACTACCATAATATGTGAGCCACATGTATGTACATGTTTTCATTTTTGAGAGAATAATGTTTATGCATGGTTATTGAAAAAACTAAAAATGAAAGTTTCTGAAATAAGGCCACAAAACACATACTAAATATGTGTCAGTAAGACTTTTGACTAATGGATGTCGTCGCCTAGAGTTTTTCTTCATCCTGCCTAATCATTCACATAAAACGATACATTGATTTAAGTTTTGTGAAACACTTTTAGTTTGGAAAGCCAATATGCGGATGGGGCGTAAACGCTCCAACAGCATCATGCATATTTAGTAGTTCACACCTGATGAGACAATGCCCCTGCATACTTAATGAGCCATTCATTCAGGTGTGTCACCTATAGCTAACTTAAATATACAAGCTTCATAAAAACGATCATTCTAGAAGAAAATTTCAGATGGCATTTAGAGGCTTTTATATACATACACACACATATATATATGCATACACATACATACATATATATACATATATATATATATATATATATATATACACACACACACTACCAAATTGGTTCACAGTTGGAAGCATCGCAATTTTTTTTATTTTTCCACAAATTGTGGTTGCAAATTGTATAATATCCAAGGTAAACATGTCTAGTAATTGTGCAGTTAATTCTCTATTGTACAGTAAAAAACTTTATAATCTATTCAAAACTAGTCAACGTCTTTCAAAACTAAAGTATACATTTTATCATACGTATTTCAAAGTAAAGGATTCATTAGTTAGTTGATGACTTTATTTTTGACAAAACACATAGGCTACAGTATATATTCCTCATCTCAGTATAGCAATAGAGTTTGCTAAAAGCTGTTCATTCAATACAGCAGTATTTGAAAATCGATAATATTTTGTAAAATTACATTTATATTTGCATTTATGTCAAAACCTAGACACTTTTAAACATCAAAATGACATTTATTAATATGTATTCGTGTCAAAATGACATATAAACAGATTTTCCTATTCAATTTTGCATGGAAACGCTTCCAAGATGCTTGCGTGTCGCGTGAAAAATAGGCGTCGGTTCTATTTCTAGCATGCACGCGTTTTCCGCGCGTCTCACGCAGGCAGTGTGCAAGCACTAAACTGTTAACATGGGAGCCGAAATAAAAACGGACACGCCACGCAGCTGAGACGCTTTACACTGCACACATGTGCGGTGCATTACGTCTGCGTCAAGGTTTTATTCCGTCCTCCACGCGGTGCCAACTCACACCAGGAGCATTTCAGAAGCGGAGTGACTGGATGCGCGAGACCACGTGATTTGCCTGTCCGACGTAGTTTTTCTTGATTTTTGGGTTTCTACCATACAGTCTATGGTTTCTTCCAAGGATATTGGTGTGTAATACGTTAGGGAGTTTGCACAGGGTGTTTATTTTGAATTTGACAATGTTTTTTTTTACTTTTATTTTGTATTTCCGGTGCGACTTGGACGCGCGTCCATCAGAAATAGACTAGGCGCCTATATTTAGCGAAGCGGCGCGTCGCGGCCGGTGTAAACACAAGCATTGAGAATGGGCGCGATCAGCTCCGGTAGCCGTGTCGCAGCCGTAATGCGCCGCAGACGTGTGCGGTGTAAATGAGGGGTTACGCCACGCATCCAGTGTGTCACCGGCCTTATCCAGCTGATGTGGGCGTTTCACAGGTTTGTATGGATCACCTCACATTTGCGTTTGAATAGCGCGCGGTCTCCGTGGGCGGAGTCACATTAAAACTTAATTAGCTGAAATGAAAACGACTGACATCTCTCTCTTTACAGACATATTACATAAACTGTGAATATTTGTTTTTTATAAACGTTTTGTTTTTATATTTTATTTTTCGGACGCGTTTCAGAATTGACTTCACTGACGGAGAGTAGGCAGAACTCGCATCATGTTTATTTTTCTTTATTTGGCGAAAAGCACAACACTTTGTTTTTATTATGAGTATACACAAAAAAAATACACACTAAACAGGATCGATTGATGTATAACACAAGCATATAAGATAAAAATGAATATATATATATATATTTTTTTTTGCACTGATTAGGAAAAAAGGAAGGGGCGCGATAGCCGACCCCAGGGTGTTAAGGCCCCAAAAGTCAAACCAAAGACACCCAGAGGAAATAATATACAAATAAATAACAAATATATTGCTAAATTACTTATTTTCTAAATAATAAAATCTTCAACAGGTACAGGAGCTGTGGTGACGGGACGCGGCGTCTCCGTTCCCTCCTTCAGGGAACAAGGGTTACCTATGTAACCGAGACGTTCCCTTTCAGTCGGTCACGTTCTACGCCACGTCGGACTGAACCGACAATTAGGAATCCCTACCAAAGTGCCACAGCTGCTGCCCCCTGAGAAAGCCTCCTGCCCCTTCTTGCCTGGAAGGGCAATAGGAGAGGGCTTACACAGTATCTGTCACTGTTGTTCCGTGGTAACCCAAACAGTGAGACTATTGGATAACACTGGGAAAGCGTGCCTTCTCCGTTAGGAAGGAGAACGCTGCAGAAGCCACATTCTTTCCCAAAACAGTTATATGGAGAAACACATATGGACTAACTCGAAGGTTGTACTGCATACGGGGACTTAGCTCAAGGGAAAGACACGGGCTTCCATTTAGGAGCAGCCATGAAAGAATACACATGGGATCCATGCAGGGTCGCACATATGGCACCCAGCCTAGACCCGGTTCTCAAGGATTCAATGGATAAAGGCCCCTTCGTGACTATCGTGAAGACAGGATCAGCCTGAGTACTCTTGGGTACAATGAACTGTAAAACCCTGACCTAAGGGAACCTGAGGGACCGGCTATATCGCGTCCTTCGCCAGTAGGACTGTGATCTCCGCTCGCAAGACATGGGCATCGGCTGCTCTCATTGTAGCGGATGGCCCAAAACTTGGGGGGACGCCGAGCGAACTGAATCACACAGCTGAGCCTGATGGTCCAAATGAGTTAGTGAGATGGACTGGGGAGTGCTAGCAAGGTTCACAGAAACCGTTCAAGCGGGACCAAAGACCTACCTGCAGTTGGGCAGCGAGGTGGAACGCAAGGACGTTTTGCGAGGCAGCCCGTAGCGGGGTGTGAGTGTGCTGTGCAACACTTAGCTGGTTAGACATCGCATGACCCACTGACCGTGCGGTCACCTTCGTCGCTCCAAACACGAGGCCCATTGCGGCACAAAGTTCTTGGAAAACTTGGGGATCATGACTACCCGGTCTCCCTTTTGTCCACCAGACACAGCCAGAGATGGCGTTCATGGACCACATCGTGGACATCACATGACCCACCAACCGTGCGGTCACCTTCGTCGCTCGAAGCACGAGGTCCGTCGCAGCACGAAGTTCTTGGAGAACTTGGGGATCATGACTACCCTTGTGCAGGTCCTTAAGTGCCTTGGCCTGATGGACCTGCAACATGGCGTGCCATGGCGTATAAGGCAGAGGTGGCTTCCCCACAGGCCTGGTAAGCCTTGCCGGTTAAGTCCGACGAGTACTTACAGGACTGCGAATGGAGACACGGCTCCCCCCACCAAGAGTTAGGGCACAGTTGCATAGCAATGGCCCGTTCCACTGGAGGGACGCGCGTATAACCCTTAGCCGGTGAGGGAGGAGGAGCCACTGGAACGGTTTCTGGCAATGAAAGGTGCCGCCCACGAACCAGTGAGCTCCTCATGCACCTCCGGGAAGAAAGGAACCAGGGTGGGTGGCTGAGAACCAGCACGAGCCACCTCGAGAAACCAATTATCCAGCCTTGAGGGTTTGGGACACGGTGGAGGGTTCCACATGAGCCTGATCCTGTTGGTGGCCCGGGAAAGCATAGAAATCATAGAAATCATCTCCGGGTCTGACTCGGGCAATGCTAGGCAACGCAGCCGAATCATCATCCCTGGAGAAGTCTGACACACCCTCCAATGCAGCGATCGACATCAGGTCATCGGGGGATGGGTTAGATCATGGCAGAGGCGCAGGGACTCCGCCCTTTTGCAGGAACAAAAGTCTTGACCGCAGCTCCGAGATTGTCATCTTCCCACAATGGGTACATGACTCATCCACAAATGCTGCCTCAGCGTGATCAATGCCCAGACACGTAAGGCAGAGATAGTGACCATCCTGCGATGCCAGGTAGAACCGGAAACTTTGGTTGCTTTGATTGTTTTATAATTGATTATGTCTGGAAATGTTCATGTACACCCTGGTCCTTCATCTCCTTTAACGTATACAACTACACTGGACTCAGATATGCATTCTGAACAATTCATTCTTGTAAAAATCTTGTTTTTTGCTTATAAACACAAGGAGTATTATACCAAAACTAGATCAACTTAAATTATGGGTAGAAAGCTCAAAACCTGATGTATTAGTTATTACTGAGACATGGTTAAAGAAGAGCATTGGTAACTCATTAATTAGTATGGCTGGATATAATATAGATCATCCAAAGGTGGGGGAGTTGCTATTTTTGTAAAGGATTATCTTCAGTGCACAAAAATTGTATCTAAATCGATCCCAAAACAATTTGAACTTTTGATTTTAAATCTAAAACTTGCCAGTAGTTCAATAACAGTTGCAGGCTGCTATCGTCCTCCAACAGCTCCCTCCTTAGTTCTTATACTACTTCTGAATTTTTATTATTGGGTGATTTAAACTAGAACTGCTAAATCATCCTGATCATGTTTTGCTTCAATTTGACTCTTTAAATCATACACAGATTATTAGTAAGCCTACTAGGTATGATAGTAAATGTTTAGGAAATGCTAGTCTTTTTAGATGTAATTTTAACAAATACCCCAGATCGATATCAATCTGGTGTTTTCTGTAATGATATCAGTGATCATTAATTTGTAGCATGTGTCTGGAAAAAGTTACGCCTAGGCAACCTAATGTAACTCGACTGAAATATTCTTTCTTTATTTAAACTGTTATTGTGATCATGCACTGCATTTATGATTAGGACTCATGATGAAGGTTAACGGTTTTCCTTCCTCTGCCGTTAGATAAATATGCATCAGTTTCACTAAACGGCCCAACGTGCTCGCTGGTGTGGACATTTAAAAATGGATGGATGTTTGCTTCATGTGATAGGCTTGGTAAGTGAAATTATATTTGTATTATCTTTCTGTATATGTACAATTTTCTTATAATGTTCTGTCTAAAAGTGATCAAAAAGACATTTAACTCCCGCTCACCATTGGTGTCGCCAAACTGCTCAGTCTCCAAAATGTTTGTACGCATGGGTCAGAGTTTGCCTACAGATGCGCAATTTTTCCCGTCAAGTTTGTTTTAATAAATCACAACTTATGCGTCGGAAGTGGCGTATGCCTCTTTCAGAGCCTGTTTTGTGCGTACGAAATGGATTTAAATGAGGCCCCAGGGCCCTAAGAAAAACATTTCTTACCTTACCTTACGACATTAGACATGACCCCATAACTCTATACAGGGAACGAGGTCTGTAGAGAGATACATTTTAGTGTTAGTTGCACACAAAAATGACTCCTAAAGAAAACCAACTCAGCTCACCTGCGGCGTGCAAAGTGAAGACTTACCAAACAGTTCTTTGTGAACATGGGGTCTACCGCCTTTAACATACCTGAAAGAGGCGCTCTCACTAACCAAGTCAAGGCGGGCCATCAGAACATTGTTCTCATCATGGGCCCAACCTCAGGCCTGATGTAAGAAGTACCTGGGAGTCGGAGAAGAGAGGAGAGAACTGTGTTCTTTTTAATTACACCCTCAGGGAAGGTGATCCATCACCGACGCTGTGTACTCTTCTTGCAGGAGTCTCGCCTTCTCTGTGACCTACTCCTCCATGGAGGGGGCGCACGAGAGGCGACACTGGTTCTCTGGCCCTCTCTATGGTCCTCAGACCGTGAGGGGCCAGGTCCTCCTGCTTGCCTGGGCGTGGATGCGGATCTCAGCGGTATGCAGGTCCTAAAAGCCACTGAGCGCGCCTTCGCCTCTCTGAACTTTCCAACCACCACCTCCACGGAGGTGCCGAAAAGTTCAGAGCGTGAAACTGGCGAATCGAGGGGAAAGCTCTTCTCTTTCTCCCCGATGTCAGCCAGGTTTAAACACAGATGTCTCTCCATGGCCACCATCGCTGCCATCGACCGGCCGATCACGGCAGCAGTTTGCTTAGTGGCCGGGAGAGCAAGATCAGTGGTGCGGCGCAGCTCAGCAACTGCCTCAGGGGACATCCCTGCCCCCTGGTCGAGATCCCCCAGCAGATCAACTTGGTACGCCTGCAGCACCACCATGGTGTGCAGGGCAGCACCGGCCTGACCCGCTGCCGTGTATGCTCTGCCATTCAAGCGAGATGTTGCTTTATGCGGTTTGGATGGCAGGGTTAGAGCTCTCAGTGTCAATGCCCGCCCAGATGTGAGATATTTCTCGAACGTCTCATCGATGGGCGGCATCGACACATACCCATGTTCCCCTATCCCCTCAACATCAGCGAAACTAGCCCGCTGATGTTGATGGATACGGGCCGAATATGGGTTCTTCAATGCCCTCTCAATCTCCGTATGGAGATCAGGAAGGAATGGAAGTCCTCACCTGAGCTGGTGGCTTATGGCTGGGGAGAAACCAATCATCAAGCCTTCCGCGAGCAACCTCTACCATATCGCGCTGCCAAGGCAACCGCAGCCTGCCCGCAGTGCGATCCATAACATCCACCAGCTAGGCGGAGAATAGAAATCCTCCACCTGCAGCTCACCCTCGTCAGCCGTCTCCTCTTCTCAAGGCGATCGGCGAGCTCCATCTGGGAACCCCATGATGCGCGTCGCCGCTCTGCCTCAGCCTAAGCTCCTTCAGTATTATCAGCAGCTATCGCGTTTCTCAGGAGCTAATTACCCTCCTCCCTCCCCAGCTCCTCAGTTAGGATTTGGTATTCTAATTCCCCTTGAATCAGAATAAATTCTCGACATATATTGAACTTTAACATCTTGAATTAATGATATCTGTATACATTCATGTTGGTTCTGTTTACCCTAAGGGGGTTATTGCTGCTCTTATCCATGCTAGATCAGCAGAACAGAACCATACCACCAGTCCAAACTGTATGCTAATTGTCAATCGTATTTGACTATAGTGGTCCTGACGGAATTGTTTATAAAACAGTTCCAGTCCTTGATTCTGATTGGTCAATAGCTGTGTTTTATTCACGATAAAACACAGCTATGACAGCTTCACCCAACAGTTATATGTATCACTACACAACATCCCAATAGCAACCACTCTTAACAATGTAAATATATGTTTGTTCTCATTGATATTGTTCATTGAAGCTTATAGAGTAGAGTATGTGAGAGATTGAGTAAGCAAGTGTACCTGCATTTACAGTAGATATAGCATCTTTCTCCAGGTCAGTTCTATAGGCCTATTCATAATAAAAAAAAAAAAATCTGTTTGAATGTCCGCTGCCATATCTTGTCCTTCTAACAGTTAAGGGGTTTTCCCCTGATACGCTAGTAATTTGTCAGTTGCCTCTTGCTTCTCTGTGTTCACAAGTTTCAGTCCTTTCAATATAAAAATCTTCTCTACTGACTGACTCACTCATAAAGATAGTCTTTTCCGCCATCTAATGGCGAAATAATGTAACTTCTGTTGCTATTTACGGTCAGGGACTATTTTTTTCTAGCAGCGCAAATCCACGGGGAACCGCAAGTCTGAGGCCCTCCTCGGTGGGGGTGATTTAGCGTACTTGTTTATTTACTTATTTAATAATTTACCTGAATTTATCACCTGAAATGACGTGTGCAAAATCTAAATCTCTGTAATTTTGAGCAATTGTCGATAAAGGAAATTTTCACACAATGTTGGAAATATTTACATTTTAAACCATGAAGGCGAGCCAGTGGATATCACACAAGCAATGTGCAAACTTTGCTCTAGAGTTATGCCAGTGTAGAAGTCTCAAACCCCAGTCAATTATTCACTACAGACAGGGTTGGGGAAAGAGACATCAAAATGTATTTTAAAATAAAATACCAAATACCTTAATTTTAAGTGTATCAAAATAAACTACTAAATACAGCAGCAGTTGTTTGATAACCAAGGGCCTATTTTGCATCAGTAACACTGACTTAATGACAAACAAGTCATTCATAAGAAGACAACTGATGGTACCTGTATTCATAGCAACTAGTTTCTAACTAATTAATCATTTGATTGCTAATCAGAAATATAATAATATATTATGTGTCAGGCAGTCATTCATGCAATGTTATGCAAAATCACGATCCTACTAAACAGCTACTTCAATTAGGGTACAATATTCAGCAATCAAATATTTATTTATCCAATCATTGGACTGAGAAAAAAAAAAAGTTGAGAACAAACATTTTAGCATTTCAACAATTATTAAATGATCACTATGTTTTGATTTTAAATGTAGCCAGAAACGTAATCAGAAAGTAACAACAGAACTTGTCAAGGATTATTAACCCAACTCCACCCATTAAATCTACTGAGAGCTATGGGAGAAAAAAATTATTTTAAAATCTTTTGTGTTCCCCCGAGAAACTTTGATTTCTTCCTGTAAACTTCCTGTTTAATGTCCCGCTGGCAGTGTTTCAAACAGCTCTGTGCGTTAACAATGGAGCAGTTCATAGTGTTTGAACTTTGGACTCAAATATAAAGAAATGCGGTCAGTGGGTGCTTAGAAGTTCAGTAGGCTACAGTTGGCAATATATTCACAGATTCGAACTTCCCAGATCAATATATTCGTGAGCTAAATGTTGTTAAAAAACAAAAGACACCTATTTACAATAATAGTAACGTAGACAACGAGCTACAACCCAATTTTCCTCAAAACAATTGTCCATTGTTAACGTGCGGAGCTGTCTGAAACACTGCCAGCGGGACATTAAACAGGAAGTGTTTGTCAGAGCTTTTGCGAGGGGATGCAAATATCTTCGCGAGGGAACGTAAAATTTCCCTTTCGAGAACGGTTCACTCGTATTGCGTCGCTAGACGCTATGGGAAAACTCCTTTTCTCGAGAATATTGAAGCCTTTATTTTAAAACGCAGTGCAGCTGCACAGCTAGCACAGTGCAGAGCTGTATAGCGTGCTGATTGGCTGGGCTGCGGGAACTGCACGAACCTATGGCGAAGTGGCGAGGACGTGCGAACCTATCAGGGTGCTTCCCGTCTCACGCGCGGTGAAAATCGCCAAAATGGACGTGGCTATTGACTATATAAGCAGCCCATTTCGCCATAGGAATCAGATTTAATCTCCTTCAGCGACGAATCAGCTCTTCGCTGATCTTCTCCTGCTTGAAAGCCTTCTCGCCATCGAACGAGCCCAGCAGCGGGACGCAGCGAATCTGCAGCAGCAGTTCAGCGGACGGCGGCTTCCTGCACAGCGCTTCTGGCTCGATGCCGTCATCTGCTGATTCGCCGTTTCCCTGCGGCCATCCGGCGACGTATCCTTTAAACGAGCAAAACTGCCTAAAAGGCAAATTTCCGTCTAAAAGAGCAGCGCGGCATTTGAAACAATTTTGGCCCTATTTTGCACCTACTGTGTCAAATGCAGAGCCCTTCTGCATCGCACAGACGAGCACTGTGAGTTCATTTCCTGCCTGGGCAAAAACCATGCAGAAACTGCACTCACTCAGGGCGGCTGTTCTCATTGCGAGAACATGCCGCTCTCCTCTCTGCGTTTCGCGGCTAGCTTTCTTTTTAGTGAGCGACCCCACCCCTCACGCCCTCCCGTTTCCCGCCTCCCAGGGTACCCGGGGACATCTCGGAAAGAGTTCTAAGCACTATCGCCGAGGCTAGTCTGCCGTGCAAAGGCAAAAGACTGTAACTTCGTTTTTGGTCGAAAATGAGTTATTTATATTTTTGGCACATTCAAGACCTCCTTTATCATGTGGATAAGTATCTTGAATCAATTCCGTTGTTTTTTCGAGAAAATAATGAATTGTCTTAACAGTAACTTCCAAAAGCCCACGAGAAACAAAGGCAGAACACCGTAACATCAGTTACGGCTCTTTGGCTTTGTTTTGGAACGCTCGAAATGGAGTTATGGTACTCTGCCTTTGTTTAGCCGCGCGTCAATATGAAGTTACTGTGCCGGTGTTCTATCAGATAATGCTACCTACCAGATTGTAGGCTTATCAGTCCCTCTAACTTCTGATGTCCTCGAGCTTTGTCCTGCACAGTTGCGGTCAGAACATTTGGTCTGAACCCGCCGTCGACAAACGTGCGATATCGATCGCGAAGGATTATGCAGAGTTGACAGAAAAACGTTACACATTGCCGTATCAGATGAATACAACCAAGAATTAAAGCCCCGCCTCACTCAGTTCGGGTACAGGACCTGGTTGAAACACTCATGCATCTAGCTGGCAGAGTGCCTTCAGCCCCGCCCTAAACACGGTCGAGGTATTTTGTCATGTCAAATGTATTAATAATGCCATCAGAATGCGACCGAAGCCCATGATAGCAATAAGCAGATGGCTATAAATAATTATAAATCATACAAAATAAATGCCATGATCACTAGATTTTATACAGGTGTTACTATAATGATTTTGTTAATGGTGATCAGCAACCAAATATTGATAATGTGGAAGTTACTGCCTTTTGCCTTGGCATGACTTCTCACTTTTTGCTGACAATACAAAGGCAGAGTACAGTAACTTTAAAATAGTGGTCAAAAGTCAAATTTGAGCTCAAGATTTTTTTATGTATATAATTTCCATTACTAAAACATCTATTTACCAGATTTCCAGTGTCCTACCTATAATTAATTTGACGGGACAACTAAAAATCTTTAAAGTCATTTTTCTCAGTTCCACACTCTAGCGACTTAAGGTCTTTTGCCTTTGTAGGGCAGTAGTGCTCTGTCCATGACACGCCTCAATGCGAACAAGTGATCAATGTTCACCAGCTAGTGCTCAGCTCGGAACCTAGATCCCTACTCATGTGAAGTACCACTGGTACTTTCATTTCTACAAGAGCTACTGGACACGGGCTGAACCCGCCTCGTCCTCCCTCTATACCCTCATGGGACCTATCCACGGTCCTCAGGGCCCTTAGGGGACCCCCTTTCGAGCTGCTTCAGTCGGCTGACTTAAAGCCACTTTCGCTCAAGACCGCACTCCTGCTAGCCCTAGCATCGGTCAAGCGAGTGGGCGATTTGCAAGCGCTCTCCATCAACGCTTCCTGCCTTGAGTTTGGGCCCAACGACTCCAAAGTCGTCCTCAAACCAAGACAAGTCATTTCACTGTCTGCCCTTCCTCTGTCGGAAGACGATAGAGAATTAAGTCTACTCTGCCCCGTCAGGGCTCTCAGAGGTTATATAGAGCGTTCTGCTCCGTTCAGGCAGCCGGAACAGCTCTTTGTATGCTTCGGCAGCCGCACCAAAGGGCTCCCGGTCACGAAGCAAAGATTGTCACGTTGGAAAGTAGATGCTATCTCTTTGCCCTACGCCTCAATGGGCCTTCAATGCCCCATAGGTGTCAGGGCTCATTCCACAAGGGGTATGGCGTCTTCATGGGCATGGTCCAGTGGTGTACCAATTGAAGACATTTGTGCTGCGGGCGGCTGGTCTTCGGCGTCCACATTTGTGAGGTTTTACAACTTGGAGGTGCCGGCTCTGCAGGCACGAGTCCTTTCTATCTAGGAGATCTTGGCCCATGAAGGGCCCAAGCCTCTAGGTATCCCTTCGTGGGCTCCGACATTTGTCCGGTCCCCGTTGGTTTTAACTTTTAGTTCTACTATAAGCCTCGGGCTTCACAGCCCCAGACGGTAGTTCAGAGCGAAGTCATCAGCTAATAGCACGCCGTTTTGAAATGGGTTCCCATAGCGTCCAGCGACGCAATACGAGTGAACCGTTCTCAAAAGGGAACGTACTCGGTTACTAACATAACCTCGGTTCCCTGAGAGTAACGGGAACGAGTATTGCGTAGATGGCCGTGCTATTAAGCTTCACGTTCAGGTACTGTTGCCTGTTGATTTAACCTGATTCCTATGGTGAAATGGGCCGCTTATATAGTCAGTAGCCATGCCCATTTTGGCGGTTTTTGCCACGCGAGTATGGAGTTAATATTGTGCCATAATTAAATGATCAAATCCAGCATTTTGCAAACAAACTCAATCTGCTTTGCAAAGGAAAACTCGACTCGCAAACAAACAGAAAGCAATGTGCAAGTACAAAAGTCAATTTGAGCGAAAATGCAGTGGAGTAACAAATATGCAAATAGAAATAAATGAGCCTAGATCATATTTCACAAATAAATACAAACCATCCTACAAATTGCATGTAACCTTTGAACAATTACCAAATCTAGTGCATACAAATGCATATCTGTCTGTTATGATTGTGAGACACTTGGCTTTTTATGAGATCTCTCAGCTCGATTTTCTCACAAATGTGTCCAGGCAGATTTTCTCACAAATGCAGTTGAGCAACTTCCTCTTCTAAAACAGCGCTTTCAGCGATTTAGCGCTAGTCTCCCGGGAGAAGCACTGATTTGAAATTTGCCTTTGCCTACAGCTGAGGAAAATGACCAGTGAACAGGTGTGTTTCTGTCTTACTTCATCTATAATTAACCTTTGAGGAGCCACGTCCAAAAAGCAGCGGCCGCCGGACACAGGTGCACCTGTGTCGCGCCAGACCGCTCTATTGGAGGGACAGCCTCGCAACCCTTCACCGCTCCTCCGTCAAGGGTAGTGAGGGGGGAAAAGCTTATTTAGGCAGTTTCTGGCAGAGAAAGGTGCCGTCTACAACCTGGTAAGCTCTCCATGCACTTCGGGAAGGAAAGGCACTGGAACCAGCGCGGCCCGTCCTGAGATTACAATCATCCAACCGAGACTGTTCGGGACACGGTGGAGGATTCCAGTCGAGCCCGACAACCTTGGCGTCCCGATTCAGCATAGCTGATGTTTCTGGATCTGGCTCGGGCAACGTTACACTCCCAGAGGGAGATAACACAGCCGAGTCATCATTTCCAGAGGTCAGCTCACCCTCCGATGCTGCAATCGGCATCCTGTCCCCTGGAGAGGCCCCGAATGAAACGGCTGGTCAGTCCATTACAGAGGGACCAGCGCGCTCAACGGGGGGCTCCACTGGCTGCGATGTGATAGAGGAGTGAGGGGCCCACAGGGATTGATTACCAGGCGGGGAAGCCTCACTATGATCATCTGATCACCCATCCCACACGGCGCCGTAGAGGGGCGTGGTAATGGGGACTCCAGCTTCACGCATGAAGGCAAGTCTCGATCTAAACACCGCGATAGTCATATCCTCACAATGAGAACACAAACTATCCACAAAAGCTGCTTCAGCGTGCTGCATATATACACATACATTATACATGTACAATACAACCATTGAGACCGTCCATTTGGGGGGACAGGGAACAATCGCATCCAGAAACGCACGGGTGGAATAGCATCTTGAAAAAGATGCAAACGCACCTGTGTTGCTCTTTCAGGAAATGGGACCCATCACCAGTGCCGGAGCACACAGGGGAGTGACCGCGGCAACACTGAACAGTGAACTGAAACGCAAAGTTTCTCGAGGGAACGCAGACGATTTGAAAAATATTTTTTTCTCCCACCATCATGTCCTTTTAGGGGCTTGTTTGTTATTGAGTGTGTGTGCACATGTTTTTATATCCTGTGTGTGTGTTTGTGTGAGAGGGGGAGTGTATTGAATGAGTATATTTAGCCTCCTGTGCACTTGTAAGTGATGTAAGAAAAAATGATGTGGACGTCGAAGATCTCAAATTACAGCATAGCAGTGGCAAGGTACACAAATCACCTTGGGTTCACCGGTGTCAGAATGAACCCTGAACATACCCAATCCTAAACCTTTTATCCTGGTCTTAATGTAAATGAAGTTGCTCTTCTTGCAACAGCTGTGGTCTGTATGTTAATGAAATTGAGACACCCCATGGTCCCTAGTGTCCCACAGAAGGTTCTCTGTTATTCTTTCAAATAAGAACAGTCAGAGGTTAAAGTGATAAGATTGTTTGAAGTCCCTTTAATCAAGATGGTTCTCGATTGCCCTCTGTCACTCCCAAACTATAGGTGACACCTGTGCCTCTGTGATACTATTTTCATATTACTGAGATTGGATGTAATCGTCTCTATATGATAATTAAGCTCTTTTAAGTGAAGGAACATTTGATATATATATATATATATATTGGAGTGCAGGGACGTGCACAGGGGGGTTGCTCAGGTTGCCCGGGCAACTGCCCATATGCCCTTCTCGACTCACTTTGCCCTTCCGAGGGGGGAAAAAATAAATAAATAAAAAGTACGCCTATAATAGATGCAGAATTTCACGTAGGCCTAGATAAAAAAAAAAATTTAAAAAAAAATCGCAAAGCCTCATTCACTTCCATTCGGGCACCGAAAGTGAAAGTCAGTAGGGGAAGGGCAAACTCTGTTTACGTGGCTGCAGCGCTGCACGCGACCGGCACCTGAGCTGAGCCTGCATGAGCGGCCCTAGAAGGAGATTGTCGCGGTTGTCGGGTGAGACGACTCAACGTTGTCGGGAAAGGTGAGTTTGTGATGTATAACAAACGAACGATCATCATCAGGGTTCCAGACTGCGACCATTTTTTGAGAATGCGCGAGTTTTTATGAATTTTATGGAAAAAAATTTTTATGTGGTCGCATTTGTGCGAGTACATGGTCCTGTACTATTCAGTTAAATTCGCGCAATTTTCCTGCATTGAACTTGATTTAGCACCCGACAAAGTGATTTTTTGTCCCGCCAAAGTCTTATTTGATCAGTAAGTAATGTAGAACTGCTGCGCTTTTGACAGCTAGGGTGCATGTTTAACTGAAAGAACGAGCAGAGAGAGAGAGAGCCGGTCGCGCGCACGCACTCTCTCTCTTCGGAGCCAGGCGAAAGTGTAAACAAGACTTCACCGTCTCCAAACTAAGCGCTGTCTTGCTCTCTCTCCCTCGCACATATTAATCAAAATAAATCGACACGGTCGGAAGTTTCATGTGGAGCATTCGGAGATTTTTTTATTTATTTTTTCCTGAATTACCGCTGGGTGTGAATTGTGCTAAATAACAGGGACGTGCACAGGAATTTTGAGGGGCAGTTGCTCTGACCTGAAAAAAGGGCACCCCTGAAAAAACTCACGGGCTATATGAAGGACTGAGAATAACAGGGCGGTAATTCAGGAAAAAATAAATAAAAAAATCTCCGAATGAGGGAGAGAGAGCAAGACAGCGCTTAGTTTGGAGACGGTGAAGTCTTGTTTACACTTTCGCCTGGCTCCGAAGAGAGAGAGTGCGTGTGCGCGAACGGCTCTCTCTCTCTCTGCTCGTTCTTTCAGTTAAACATGCACCCTAGCTGTCACAAGCGCAGCAGTTCATCTACATTACTCACCAATCAAATAAGACTTTGGCGGGACAAAAAATCACTTTGTCGGGTGCTAAATCAAGTTCAATGCAGGAAAATTGCGCGAATTTAACTGAATAGTACAGGACCATGTACTCGCACAAATGCGACCACATAAAATTTTTTTTCCATAAAATTCATAAAAACTCGCACATTCTCAAAAAATGGTCGCAGTCTGGAACCCTGATGATGATTGTTCGTTTGTTATACATCACAAACTCACCTTTCCCGACAACGTTGAGTCGTCTCACCCGACAACCGCGACAATCTCCTTCTAGGGCCGCTCATGCAGGCTCAGCTCAGGTGCCGGTCGCATGCAGCGCTGCAGCCACGTAAACAGAGTTTGCCCTTCCCCTACTGACTTTCACTTTCGGTGCCCGAATGGAAGTGAATGAGGCTTTGCGATTTTTTATTTTTTATTTTTTTTATCTAGGCCTACGTGAAATTCTGCATCTATTATAGGCCTACTTTTTATTTATTTATTTTTTCCCCCTCGGAAGGGCAAAGTGAGTCGAGAAGGGCATATGGGCAGTTGCCCGGGCAACCTGAGCAACCCCCCTGTGCACGTCCCTGCTAAATAAGTTGCCTTATCTTCTCTGAAAAGCGTTCCGGACATTCAGCTGACATAAAACAACACTTTAATTAAACGGGGGAAAAAACTATCCAGTGATGAAATGTTTCCTGTGTTGACACAAATCTTGGACGTGTCCATGTCCTAACTGCTGGGATAATCACACAACGCGCATGACACGTCCAATTCGCGAACTAATGAGTCCTTTGAACTGATTCATTTTAATGAATGGTTAAAACAACTGATCTTTCCAACAGTGAACTCAGTAGACGTCTGAATCGGTGTATAACTAATCAGTAACAATTTACAATAAGGTTCTATTTATTACATAAATTACATAAAAAGTACAGTTTGCTCACTCAAGCTTAAGCTTTAAAATAAATAAAACCACTTGTTTTTTTTGAAAAGCATATGACTGTCTACATTTTTCCATACAGTGCTATCAAGAAGAATCGTTAAAGAATCGGATCGATAATCAGAATCGTCAGTGGCATTATTATTGATAAAATCTGTTATTATTAGTAGTAGTTAAGGTGATTGAGTGCTGTATTTCAGTGTTTTACTTCTTTTTATATATATATTTTAATAAAGACCCTGTTATTCTCAGTCCTTCATATAGCCCGTGAGTTTTTTCAGGGGTGCCCTTTTTTCAGGTCAGAGCAACTGCCCCTCAAAATTCCTGTGCACGTCCCTGTTGGAGTGGAAGTTGTTGGGAACAGAACATAATTTCTTATAGTGAGCTGTTAAAGGAGTTTTGCTTTCTGATGTCGTCCATCGTGTTTGACTTTCAAAATCCAAAAAGTTGCAGTTTACCAACCTAGGTTAGGTTGTGACATGTTTCTGTTTATCTCTGAAAACAGTTTTGTCAGGTGTATTTTTCTGTTTTAGCAAGCTATCAATTTTATTGCTGTACCTCCACGCCTAAAATAACAATATTCTCATTCATAATTTGTGTATATTAAATGTAATCATAGGCTACTCAACAATTATGTGCTTATTCTGTGCAATAAAAAGTTTTTTGTGTCAACTCAAATTTTTGTCACATCGTCCTTCAACCTTCTACTGGCGCTTTAATTATGCTCGAGCTGCTGAGCAGCACAGCAAAAAATAGACTTGACGCCAAAAAAGACAACACTAAAACGCTTTATTATTATTATTTTTTTTCGTGCACAACCGACGAACTTAACATTGGCTGAAAGTAGCAAGCTAACGTTATCGGTGGGGCTGCTGCTCGGTATGATAGTTTTCAAGAATATTAGGCCTATGCAAATAGCCTAGGCTACTAAAACGAACACCAAAACTTAACATGAACTGTTAAAAATTATAGCAATTTATGCAAAAAATAAAAAAATAAAAAAATAAATAATGATGGAAAGCTGTCAGTCTGCACGTTTCTTACCTTGACCACATTCTTCCATATGAATATGTTTTCTGTTCTGATCTCAACAAGTCTGGGTAAACTACTGAGGCACCAATCAGAGGCCGCATTTTTATTATGTCATCATGTAGACTTCTTACAAAGTATTTTACAGTATTTTAAAAATACAAAACACTACGTATTTTGATACAAAATATTAAATAATTTTCATCATCCCTATCAAATACAAATTACAAAATCGTATTTTATCTTTGAAATACGTAGGCTATTTGAAACCATGTATCATAAATAGCCTACTGCTAATCCCTGACTACAGAAAGTGAAAGTAAAAACATCTGACGCTGAACTAACGGTGCTTGTCGCCTATTCTTTTAGAGACTATGAGAGCTGAATCTACTTCAGCGTGCTGATAACGGTAGGCAGTTATTTTCTTAATATTTATCTTGTGGCTCATAAGTAGTAAAAAATGAGAAGAGACGTATTTCGTGTTCAAAAGTTGTTTTTGAAATGGGAAGTTAATCTACTCCGTAACGCCCTTCAGCCGTGACTTAGGCTATTCACAGCACTGCCTCGAGTACCTTATTGCTACATAACATTCTTAAAAAGAAACATTATATATTTCTTATGTTTCTCAGAGTCAGAGACCATAAAACCAGAGTAAATGTTAGCATTTTCAATGACATTATCTGACTGTTATTCACAGTATAGCAAGTTAAGCACTGCCTTTTTTTTTTTACCCCAAATATGAAAATACACTGGATAATGATCGCTTTTCTGAAAATAAAAGAAGGCCTATAGGCTATTCAGTACTTATTTTACAATAGATTATTGTTCAAATCAGTTGATCATTAGCTTATATAGGTTAGATGAGGACAGGGAGCAAACTTTTTTTTTTTTTTTTTTTTTTGCTTGTCTTTGACAAATAGTTGAGTCGTTGCTCATGTTGCACAACAGATCAGAGCAAGGACAGTTTGTTGAACTATTTTTTGATGAATGCGTATCCATATTTTGAAGAGGTAGGCTAATATTTTTTTCAGGCATTTTCCCTTTTTCATTGCCAATTTCTTGTAGTGCAATGGTATTAAATTTAAATATCTGATAGTAAAAGAAGTAGGCTAAACACAATTTTTAGTAGGCCTACATAATTTGACATTTTAAAAGTTAAATAATTATAGCTATACTGTAAGAATCATCTGCTGTATCTGTGCCCTGTTTTTTAAAAAAAACTTGTATATTTCATGCCGAAATTTGAACTTGCTACACTGAAATGGCTTAGGTTTTACAATAAGATTTCATTTGTTAGCATTAGTTGACATGAACTTTAATCATTCGACCGCATTTATTAGTCTTAGTAGTAATTTCAACATTTAGACTAATCAGGGTGTAGAATTTACGTGTCCCTACCAATATCAAGTGACACTGATATGTCCCTAGCAATAATTTCGATTAAAATATATTTATATATAACCACTGTTGTCTGGTTGTGTCTTGTGGTTTTTATGTAGGCAATTAGGCTTATTTTATTTAATCAGGAAACATCTTATTTAGATTAAAATAAGTCCTTCTTCTGAACACAAAAGAAGATATTTTGAAGAATGTCGGTAACCAGTAGTGAGTATTTTTTTTTCTACTATGGAAGTCAATGGGGTCCATCAACTGTCTGGTTACCGACATTCTTCAAAATATCTTCTTTTGTGTTCAGAAGAAGAAAGAAATTCATACAGGTTTGAAACAACTTGAGGATGACTAAATTCTGACAGAATTTTAATTTTTGGGTGAATTATCCCTTCAATGACAGATGCAGCTCAGCTTCTGGGGATGTCCCCGTCCCCACCAATTTCACAATCAAGCCTACGCCCTTGGACTGTTAACTAACATGAACAAACAATGAACGATTAGATTTTACAGTTTTTATACGTCATTACGTGCTTTAAACTCAGTTTGCTGGTAAAAAAAAACTCTAAACACAGTTCTCTACATTAGACATGTCAATCAAAACTATAATAGCTCTTTTGTTCTGCCGTTTAAATGCCACAATAATTTACTGATGACCTACAGCCAATGATCACGTGTGAAAACACTTATACATAAATAGATCACTTAGAAATCAAAACTCTGTTCAAAACTCTCCCCCTTGAATTTATGTTTATAGTATAAATATATATTATCATGGCACATGAAACCGTTTGTTGAAAACGGATGTTTGTAGTGAAATGAACATATATATTTGAGCCATTCTACAGAATTGGTGCAAACTGCTGTCCGACAGCCAAAAAACACATTAAAAAAGCATTTAAGTATTTTAGATATTTACTAAGATCCTTCTATTATCTATTGAATCTCACAATAATATGTAAAATATAAGTAAGCTTAATATATATAAAATCATCATTTATTGGGTACTTTTCATTGGGAGGTGGCTGTCCCGAACCCTAACCCCTAAATTTCAACTTGTGAAAATGATATTGAAATGTAATTTTTAAAAATTTTCCATTGTTGTTTTTAAAAATATCTTTTTGATTTCTTTTAAAAAGTAAAGGTATATTTTATTTTTAAATCATGAAAATGTATGTAAAAAAAGTTGTGTCCCGCATTTTCATGTCACTACCAAAACAGTGTGTGATTTAGTCTATTGGCTGAGGCTGATTATAACCACACCCCTACATTTTTGATCAAGAAATATTATCCTGTGTCTCTCTCTCATAGCCTCTCTTTCATTATAGATAGGTACCATAATTTTGACTGAAAATCTATATGTAACTTTAAAGTCCACATGAAATCAAAATTGACCATACTTACTTTGTTTGCCTAAATTGATTGTTTTGTGGTGAACAATTCATACCATCAGTGTGTAGTTGGCGCATTGTGTGCTTATTAATGTGATGGCTTGTGTTAACTGTTTGATACGAAAATACCATTTTTACGAAGGTTTGAAGAGTTAAGCCAGGTTTATTAGCTTTTGCAAGAGAACTACAATTTTTGCTGATTTTGCTGATTTGGTGAAAGGTTTTCTTATTTGTGTGTAGAGTTTTACAAAAATAGCCATTAGTTACAAAAAATGTGCTTAAGCCATCAGAAAAAAATGTAAATTGTCACTACCGAAATAGTCATGACCGAAACATGCCATCATTGTTTTAGTAGTGACAAAAGGAAACACATAATCACTTATTTTGGGGAATTAAACAAAACTGTTGTACAGTTATGCAAATCATTAATATCTTAGTATGTTTTAGTAAATTTACTGTAAAAAAACAGCAACTGTGGTTGTTTACCGTAAAAAAAAAAGGGTGGCAACCTTTTATGTTTTACAGGACTTAAATTTACGGGCAAAAAAAACACAATGTAAAAAAAAAACTGTGAAATTTATGGTAAAAAAAACGTCAGCTTGGTTGCCAGTATTTTATCGTAAAAAATATGGTAGTAGCCTTACTTTGGACTTGAATTTACGGCAAATAGTAAAATAAATAAATAAACATTAGCAGGACTTAAATGTGCGGTGAAAAAACATCAGCTGTGGTTCCCAGTACTTAACCATAAAAAATACAGTAGTAACCTTTTATTTTTTATGGGACAAGCCTTATATTTCATTAACCGATAAACGCCATCGTTCAATTTCATTAAAGTATTAAAATCTGCTTTATGTAAGGGTTAATGCCTGACGAGGTGTCCATTGTCAGGTATTAATGGACGACGGCGAGGCGTGAACCGTCCTACGCGCAGCGGAGGCCGAAGTCCATTAATACCTGACAATGGACACCTCAAAGGGCATTAACCCGCTTATACCATGGTCACTTACCAAATAACACATTTTTAAAACATTAGTTTATATTTTAATTAGTTTTACAATCGAAATCTAAAGTTTTTACAAACAATAACTTGGTTTCCCTGGTTACGCCTGACGGTTTATTTAGCAACCGGAGATATTTATAGTCCGCTCAGCTCGTAGAACCCTTCAGTTTTTTGCCTGTTGCTATGGTTACGCACAGCTGATGTAGCCAGCGCATTTATTTATTCATTTTGAATGGTAAACGGTCAGTTTCACCAGAACTCCTTTACTAGGTGTCCTCTATCATTTTTTAATGGACACCCTGCAGCCAATCAGAATTGAGTATTCACCCAGACCATGGTATAAACCTTTGTAATGTACTGATAACCACCATTATATTATACAGGTGGTATAAAAGTTAACCACATGATGATCAAAGTTCACCACCATTAGTTTTCAGAAAAGAACAGAAAAAAGAGAAGAGATGAGCAGAAACACAAGAACTACAACTGACTTCAGCCACAGCCTTAGATCAAGTGAAGATAAAAAACATTAAATCTCTCACAATCTCATCAGAGGATTAAACAACTCCACAAACAGCATTACCAGCTTCACTTATTACTAACCAGACTGACTTTATTTCTGTCAGACGTCTACAGTTCTGTTTGAGAATTATCATAGGTTTAGATGTTGATGATGTATTGCTTCATTTGAAGTCACTATGATGGAGATCAGTGTTTGCTTTAGTTGGGCTCCTGACCCTTGACTTTCTAACATTAGTTTTTCTCTGGCTGCTGTAACTCTGTGTTTATAAAACAAGTTGGTTATGGCAAAAAAAGTGCATATGTCAAAGTTATGTGTTGATGATGACATAATCATCATGTAGTGCAGGGATGGGCAACTTCGGTCCTGGAGGGCCACTGTCCTACAGAGTTTAGCTCCAACCCTGAAAAAATCACCTGCCTGTAATTTTCTAGTAATCCTGAGGACCTTGATTAGCTTGTTCAGGTGTGTTTGATTAGGGTTGAAGCTAAACTCTGTAGGACAGTGGCCCTCCAGGACCGAAGTTGCCCATCCCTGATGTAGTGGCCTGATTCACTGAGCTTATATAGAATCTTTGATTATGGGTCATTCATTTTACATTATTGATTGTAGTAGCCCTATGATTCTACAGCATGTGATCCATTATTGTTGTGATAATCTAAAGAAAAAACATTGTGCTCAATAAAGGTTTGAATTACTGTATCTTACAGACACACACAGACATCAAGAATCAGCATTTGAATCTCACTGAGTCTACTCGCTGAGTCTACGAGTCCGTAGGCCGTCCCATTCAGCATTTTACCGCTCTGAAGTGTGCTCAGCAGCGCCCCCTTTGTACCCTTGAAGCGGTCTTCCACGAAGCCCGCATAGATGCAGGCTCCACGCACTTTAACTACCCAGGAATCCTTGCGAAAGGCCAATCAGACAACAGATGGGAGGAGATTTCACTTTTTGTTGACATGGCTGAGAAGAAAATATTACGGTTTTTATGACCTAAATGTACATTTTACCAGTTGTTACCTACAGTTTATACAAACATTATGGTCATCGACCAGTGGTTGATGTCTCAAACATAATAATAGCGCGTTTAATAATACGATCGCATTATGATTCATTAAATAAATAGAACCGAATGTCAGGGCTTTACTGAGTCATATGTAAACATATGAATATTGAAACCTGTAAATTGAAAAAATTATGTTTAAATTATGTTTTAAAATTGTAATCTTAGTTCAAATGGAACATTATGTAGCCTATTATTATGTACAACTGTATACATCATTTAAATAAGCGTGATATATCTATTGTTTAATGTCCAGGTGATATGCACAATATCAAAATATAGAACTGTAAAATTAGGATGTGTATTTGACATGCAGATAAGACGTCGGAGCGCAGAAATGTGATTTTTCCTGTCTAACAACAACCAGGCCGTTATTTCCGGCGTGCCGATCGAGTCTGTCCCAAAAATACCTCTCAATGCGCCCTCGTGGACTCACGCCAAGGGCCCTATAGGTCTGCACTACATGACGTCACCAAAGTGTGGACTCTGAGGAAGTCCACAAGTCCGGAGTGTGCCATTTGGGACAGGGCCTCAGTGTGCAGCGCTGCGGTCATCAGTTTTTTTGATAATTTGTTTCTTCTCATAGTGAAGTTTTAAATTCCAGTTATTGTGCGTTTGATGCCGATTCATAGTCCTTGTGGTGTGAACAGGCACACGGTAGCGAGTCGTTTTAAAACGGCAACAAACATAAAATACAAATACACAAAATAAAGTCATTTATGCAAATCCACAGCCTTTTATCTACAGATCAAGCATTATAATGTGAATATATCATATTGGAGAGAGTTTTACCGTGCAACCTGCTGTAACCGGACGAGGCGCGCGCGCTGTTTGAATACTGAATGGAGAATGATTGACAGATGAGGGAAAACGAGTTTCCATAAACTTTAATTTAATGATGTAAATAGACTTCTGCCCCTCACGTTAAGCTATGGAATGGCTTCAGATGACTTTGTGAAATTATAATCAGACCCTCGTCACCCAAACTCACGTGAAAAATAGGCGCAGAAAAGCTCGCTGTTTGCATCCCTATTTAAGTAAAAATACTCGGCACCATGAGTTTGTTGATCATATATTTTATCCTTTTTCAAACTGCCACAAACTAACAAACGGCCAGGTTAAGATTAGCTGATCTAACGTTACACTTCTGTAATGCATTTAATACAAATACAACATATTAACAACTTTACTCACAGTCGCCTCTTTCCTTCTTTGCTTTAACTATAATATTGGCGCAAAACGTCCACCAACTTCTGAATAGAAAAAAACCTGCAGATCCGATTTAAGCAGTCCCTCTAGGGTTACATTTGTGTTCCGTGTTGCCACTGTCTAATAACGGATGTGAAAAACAACGATAGCAAAAAATAGTTTTGTAAAAATTATTTCACACTCCACATTTAGGGGGGCCACAAGGGGGTCCAAGCTTGTTGTCACAGGGGCACTGGCCCCCCCTGGCCCCCCTCTAGAACCGCCACTGAACTAGCTGCCAGTTTTTTACCGTAAACTTTATTTCAGTGCCGTAAAACCTAAAATATTTCTACCATATTTTTTGACGGTAAAGTACTGGCAACCACAGCTGACAGTTTTTTACCGTAATCTTTAGATCACTGCCGTAAAACCTAAAATATTACTACCATATTTTTTACGGTAAATCGCTTGCAACCAGCTGCCAGTTTTTTACCGTAAACTTTAGTTCAGTGCCGTAAAACATAAATATTTCTACCGTATTTTTTACAATAAAGTACTGTCAACCACAGCTGCCAGTTTTTTACCGTAAATTTTAGTTCAATGATGTAAAACATAAAAATCAAACTAATGAATCCTTATCTTTGAAATCAGTATGATTTACCTAATGCCTTTTACAAAGGAAGATTGGGTTCAAAATACAACAAATCTTATAAATTACACTTGAAATATTGTTAAAATTGTAATTGTTATTGATTTATCTGTGAAAACGTTTTTTTTTTAAAATAGCACAAAATATATTTACAAGGTAGATGTAAACAAAATATTAATAGGTCAATATAATCTGTCTTATTAAATATTTGTTATTGTGTTTTGGTAGTGACAAATTTGGGGAGAGGAAAAATATTCCAAAACCTTCTGAAAATACAATATGATAATTAACTGCACAATTACTAAAAATGTGTACCTTGGAAATTATACAATTTGCATACAAAATTTGTGGAGAAAGACACCTTTTTTTCAAGACGTTTCCAGCTCTGACTTGGAACCAATTCTGTATATAATTCTGGAATCTGTATGTATATATATTAGGGCTGTCAAAGTTAGCGCGTTAATAACGCGTTAACGCAAAATCATATTAACGGCACTATTTTTTTTAACGCTCGATTAACGCAGCGCGTATTTTCTGTTTGACCCGTGGCCCAAAACCTAGTTGGAGAAATGGAGATACACAGTGTTACCAACTTAGCGACATTGCAGACCCATTTAGTGATTTTTTCCCTTCAACAAAGCGCCCAAACCTTATTTAGTTTCTGAGAATCTACCGGTACCGCCGGTACTGCTCTCCCAGCATGCGCGCGCGCCTCTCTCTCTCTCGCTCTCTCTCTGCGTCTCGCGCTGGAGAGAGGAGCAGCGCTTTAATTCAGTTAAACACAGATATGATGTTGCTTCTCTAATTTTACATGCAAGTATAGCCGAAATCGCAAAACAGATATTGTGTTTATCTTATGTGTATTTGATTTCATCAGACGACGGCTCGATTATCAGCATTATTGTGCAGATTAACATCTTGGAAGGGAGTGGTTATGTCTTAATGGGTCGCGTTTCAGTCACCATTTCATATTCATTCCGTTGTTTGACAACAGAAACAGTAAAATATACCAATGAAAACAGTTTTATTGAGAATTTAGCTTCATCAAAATGGGCACAGAAAGAGACAAACTATAATGTAGCCTAATAATAAATAATAAATGTACATTTAGCATTTTCAGAAGAGCTGCCCTGTCATGCAAAAATCTAAACATGTTTGTGTTAATTGCTCAGTGCAAAGAAAGAGAAGTAATGGGAACCTGGTATTTCTTTGTTCTTTCTACATGTGTCTAATAGACATGAACAAGTTCTTTGAAAAACATCTATGACCTTTGAAACATGTCTCGTCTTCATGCTCTATGTTGACTATGGTTTCAATAATAAACATACATTTGCATAAAGCATCCATATTTATCCATGCCCACGTTGATTAGAGTATTACAAACTTGAAAAGTATTAATTTAAGGTACATTTAGAACAAATAAAAAAATGTGCGATTAATCACGAGTTAACTCATGACAATCATGCGATTAATCGATTAAAATGTTTAATCGATTGACAGCCCTAATATATGTGTGTGTGTGTGTGTGTGTGTGTGTGTGTGTGTGTGTGTGTGTATGCATGCCGTTCAGGAAATTATTGTATTTATAATATGAAGTTTTTCTGAATTGCTAAAACACATTTCTTGAAAACCATCACTCACTTTATCAAAACCTGAAACACAAAAACAAATTTTCAAGCCACATTCAGAGAACCTCTTACTCTTCTGACAAAATCAAACAATTGCCTCAAAGCCATTTTATCTGTGCTCAAAATCAAACAATGCTTTCAAATCATACACACAGCGAGTACATTTTATAAACACTACTGATCATTTGTTAGACACTACATAAAAAATGGTAGCCTGGCTAACGTCAGACCAAGTCTCATTTGAGACTTGGTCTGGGAACCACGTGTTCATTTTCTCGTATTTGAGGCGTGGTTTACGAATGCCCATAGCCGTTTATTGGGCGCTATGAATGTCTATCAAATGCGCCTGTACGTAGCTCATAGCCAATCGCTTCAATTATACCAGATGACGTATGTAGAGGGACAGAAATTCGACGAGGAAAAAGACGGTGGGTCAAAGATTTATTTGTACACGATGGCGTTTCGCGAATATTACCGTTTGTGCAAGATAAACATGAGGGTAGAAGGTAACGTCGAGTCTGATGCCATGTTGGATTCATTTTTTTTTTTTTTCTTTATTAAAATTATAACAACCATGTTGGATTCATAGATATAAACAAACTGCTTCGGTGTCGTCATCGTCTTGCTGCTCCCTCCCCGTTCTGTGATTGGTTCCCTTTTTCAGGGGAAAATCTGGTCCATGGTGTCCAGACTGCCTAGCAGCGTGAATAAAATCGCGCTGCGAGCAAGGCAGAAAAAAATGGAGAACACAGAGTCCAAAGTATGCAATTATAGAAAAAAAGTATATTGTAACAAAGTAAACTAATTTTGCAATTACGTAAAAAGTTATAGTAATGACAACTTACATTAGTAAGGTGAATAAATTGTATACTGTATGCACTGCAAGTATAGTATTGTACTGAATATTGTATAGTAGGCCAATTGAATGTCTGTATATTCAGCACTTGCATACTGTGAAAATACAGTGTTTCCATCCATTATTGGTTTAAACATTCAGTGCCACATTTTGAGTCAGTTTTGGCACTCTGAACTGACTATTATGTACAGTTGGTTTGGTCACATCATTAGAAATAAGTGTGAACAATTTTGAGTCATTGTGTGTAAATGATGACAACTGTGTTGTAGTTGTGTTTAACTTTTGCCTGCCTGTGTTTAGTGTTTTGATACAGTGCATCGCAGTGCGAAATGTGTTTTAGTGAGTGAGAATGTGTTCAGAGTTTTGCAAAAAGAGTTTGTGAGATTTGCAAACAGTGTTTTAACTACCTGAACTTGTTTAATGTTTTACAGAAAGATTGATTTATTCAACAAATTTGTTTAGGCTATTGAGACTTTGGTTCAGAGAATGGGGTTTAGCGTTTTAGCAATTCAGAAAAACTGTAAATGCCACATTCATTTCCCGATTACCTACACCCAATGATCATGTGTGAAAACACTTATACATAAATTGATCACTTAGAAACCAAAACTCAAAGTGTTTTGAGAAAGAAATTATTTCTGGTTATAGTATAAATATATATGTATTTATATGTATACGTATATATATATATATATATATATATATATATATATATATATATATATATATATATATATATATACTGTATACATTCATACATACACACACACACACACACACACACACACACACACAGCGCTTTAGAAATAAAGTTGACTTTCTGACTTGTATGCATATTCAGTATATGCATATATATATATATATATATATATATACACATATATATACATACAGTATAGTAATATAGACTGTTTCGCAGCAGCTTCACAATAGTAACAAATTAAAATTCTGCTCTAAAGCAGTTCTAACAAGCCAATAGTGTCATTATTCAGCTCGAGTCAGTTCAGTATTGATTCAGTTCCATAACTGTGAAATTTATCAGTTTTGCAAACATACTGTGTTTACAGTGTATTTGTGCACATACATGTACGTGTGACAAACTCCTGTCCGCTCCACAGCACACTAAACAAGCAAAAGACTCAAGATAGTAGTGTATTGATCTGTATGTAGTTTGGTGTGTATGTGGCTAATCATTTTATGTTTGTGTGTAGAGTTATTACGCAAAAACACCATTTTTGGAAGAGTTATGTTTTTTTCTCGATTGCCTAAACACATTTATCCACTGACATCAGGGGCGGCGCCAGGGAGTTTTTAACGCAGGTGCTGAGGGGGTGCTAGATCATTGACAGGGGGAGCTATTATATAAATACTATTAATAAATGAGCAAAACTTGGCCACTCAATATTTAATATCCCAATTACAGTTTTAATTTTATTAAATTGAACAAGCACAACATTCAGAATTCAACTAAATATTCTTAAAGATTTATTATTATTAATAATAATATTATTTCAACATAATATCTCGTTATTTCGACATAATTATGTGTGCGTGCAAAAAGCAAGATGTGCATTTGTAAATCCGGTGACACGCGTGCATTGATTTTTATTAATAAACTGTTTTCTGTGTCATTGTTGGCTGCAAAGAAGAAGTTGACGATCGCCATCTCCGTAGTGAACGCGCCTATAAAGAGAAACGCACATAATGGATTACATAATCAGAGAGTAGCCTATTTGAATTGTTTCGTTTAAAGACATTTCAAGCTTTCTAGATATATTTCTCATGTCTGTGAGGCATAGGCCTACACTGAGTTTCGGTTAATTTATGATAAATGCAGGCAATTGGTTGATAAAAAAATTATTAAAATTAAGATACAATTTAGGCCAGCATTTCCCAACCGTGGTATGCTGAACAACTTCTCTTTCGCACTTTCGCTTTGAGTATCCTCATGAGAGCAGTCTTAAATTAGTTAAATAAAGTCTTCAGTGAACGTTAAGAGTTGTGAGAAAATGGGACGCGTGTGGGATCCACATGTGCAGCACTGACATCAGAATCAAATAACACTTCATTCATAAAAAGATGCCATTAAACAATTATTTGAAATATACTGTCTTGGAGATTAACTGTGAAATTATTACATAAAATACAGTGTGGAAAATAAGTATTTGAACACCCTGCTATTTTGCAAGTTCTCCCACTTGGAAATCATGGAGGACAATCTGAAATTGTCATCGTAGGTGCATGTCCACTGTGAGAGACATAATCTAAAAAAAAAATCCAGAAATCACAATATATGATTTTTTAACTATTTATTTGTATGATACAGCTGCAAATAAGTATTTGAACACCTGTCTATCAGCTAGAATTCTGACCCTCAAAGACCTGTTAGTCTGCCTTTAAAATGTCCACCTCCACTCCATTTATTATCCTATATTAGATGCACCTGTTTGAGGTCGTTAGCTGCATAAAGACACCTGTCCACCCCATACAATCAGTAAGAATCCAACTACTAACATGGCCAAGACCAAAGAGCTGTCCAAAGACACTAGAGACAAAATTGTACACCTCCACAAGGCTGGAAAGCGCTACGGGGAAATTGCCAAGCAGCTTGGTGAAAAAAGGTCCACTGTTGGAGCAATCATTAGAAAATGAAAGAAACTAAACATGACTGTCAATCTCCCTCGGACTGGGGCTCCATGCAAGATCTCACCTCGTGGGGTCTCAATGATCCTAAGAAAGGTGAGAAATCAGCCCAGAACTACACGGGAGGAGCTGGTCAATGACCTGAAAAGAGCTGGGACCACCGTTTCCAAGGTTACTGTTGGTAATACACTAAGACATCATGGTTTAAAATCATGCACGGCACGGAAGGTTCCCCTGCTTAAACCAGCACATGTCAAGGCCCGTCTTAAGTTTGCCAATGACCATTTGGATGATCCAGAGCAGTCATGGGAGAAAGTCATGTGGTCAGGTGAGACCAAAATAGAACTTTTTGGTCATAATTCCACTAAACGTGTTTGGAGGAAGAAGAATGATGTGTACCATCCCAAGAACACCATCCCTACTGTGAAGCATGGGGGTGGTAGCATCATGCTTTGGGGGTGTTTTTCTGCACATGGGACAGGGCGACTGCACTGTATTAAGGAGAGGATGACCGGGGCCTTGTATTGCGAGATTTTGGGGAACAACCTCCTTCCCTCAGTTAGAGCATTGAAGATGGGTCGAGGCTGGGTCTTCCAACATGACAATGACCCGAAGCACACAGCCAGGATAACCAAGGAGTGGCTCTGTAAGAAGCATATCAAGGTTCTGGCGTGGCCTAGCCAGTCTCCAGACCTAAACCCAATAGAGAATCTTTGGAGGGAGCTCAAACTCCGTGTTTCTCAGCGACAGCCCAGAAACCTGACTGATCTAGAGAAGATCTGTGTGGAGGAGTGGGCCAAAATCCCTCCTGCAGTGTGTGCAAACCTGGTGAAAAACTACAGGAAACGTTTGACCTCTGTAATTGCAAACAAAGGCTACTGTACCAAATATTAACATTGATTTTCTCAGGTGTTCAAATACTTATTTGCAGCTGTATCATACAAATAAATAGTTAAAAAATCATACATTGTGATTTCTGGATTTTTTTTTTTTTAGATTATGTCTCTCACAGTGGACATGCACCTACGATGACAATTTCAGACCCCTCCATGATTTCTAAGTGGGAGAACTTGCAAAATAGCAGGGTGTTCAAATACTTATTTTCCTCACTGTATATTAAAAACAAGCTATCTTGCGCAATTATAACAAAATTATCCCAATATAAAAACACAAATACACTGAGTGAGCAAACATTTAGGTGAGATTTGCAATGGTAATTGAGCAATATTTATATATGAATAAAAGCCTTAATTAAATATGTCATCATGTAAAGTGATCTCTTCAGAAGAAAATAATGATTTCCTAGATTTTAAATGGATGGACAACATTTTTTTATAATATTAAAAATATCTATATGACAGTAGGCCTATACAGCAGTTCTTTGTAAATTGATACATTTCAAGGTATAGTATCAAAGTAGTATCGTGACAACACTAGTGTAGGGTGCCACGCATTTTTAAAAATTTTCAAAGGGTGCCTTGACTGAAAAAAGGTTGGGAAACACTGATTTAGGCTATATAAAACAAAATTCACTTTAAAGAAAGGTTTTCTACAAAACAAAACTTAATGAATCATGTCTGACCCACACCATGTCTCCCGATATATTGCGCATCCTATCTTACTCATGATGTTAACTTTTCATAATCAACATAGATGGAAAAAAAGAACATTATAATATTTTAACAAATTTGAAACTAAATGCACTTATTTAATGGCTACAACATGTAGGCTAGGCCTGCAGACTCTCTATTTGTACAAATTGCTGCACATTCATTTCATTCTGAATTTTGCACACATAAGTTGAAAGGCATTTGTTTGTGCATAAAACTACATATCTGCTGCATTTATCAAGTTCACAGATAATTGTGCGTGCATTTCACCCCTTGCCCCTACCCTTTGGCCCTACCCCTCCGTTTTGCGCGTTCCCGTGAAGGGGTAGGGTTGTCTCGATTATCTTTTGGTTGAAGGGGTAGGGGTAGGCGAAGGGGTATAAAATAGAATTGGGATTGGGCCTTAATGTGGCTTAATGCAGATTAGAATGTCCTCTTATTATGTCGAAAAACTACTTATGTTGAAAAAACGAGATATTAGCTATGTTGAAATAACGACTTATGACGGAAATAACAGATATTATGTCGAAATAACGACTTATTAGGTCGAAATAACGAGATATTAGCTTTGTTGAAATAACGACTTAGGCCTAATATCTCGAAATAACAAGATAAGTTTTCTTTTTTTTCTCCACCATGTGGTTCAGGGCTTCCATAGAATAAATTCGGAATATAATTGCTTCCAAAAATATTTTTCTGGGGGTGCTATCAGGGTGCTTTGGTCTTTCTTGGGGGTGCTGAAGCACCTGCTAGCCCCTCCCTAGCGCCGCCCATGACTGACATCACATTTTCAAAACAGTTAACACACAGGCTAAGGCCACATTTACACATAGCCGGGTATTTAGAGAAACGAATATTTTCCCCCCTCCGTTTTCAAAAATAACATCGTGCACACAACATCGTTTTCAAAAAAGTTGTCGTTTACATCAACCCGCATAAATTCGCCTTCGAGCGCCATCATAACCTATGGGCAGCGGAGGGAGGGAGCGTAGGGAGAAGGATAAAGCCATGCAAGCCAATCAGAATCCTCAAAATCGACAACAACAAATAGCACGAGCGACTTCCAGTTCCTTTCAAAACAACAGACGTTGGGAGGCAATGTACCGGCGTCTTGGAAGGAAAAGCTGCTGTAAAAATGCTGATTTTCGTGTACTCCTTCGCCTCTGCTCCTTGATATAGTTCAGCAGTTGTGTTTTGCAAATGCAAACAGGCCAAAAGCGTTTGCACAAAAGTATTTTTTTTTTTCATTTTTTTTTTCACAAAAGTAAAAATGAGTACCACCTTAACAGCATCCATGATCAAACAGTAGCATAACAAACTATAAACATAGGGCGCTCACATGACATAAGCATTTTCTGGTGCATAATGTGACGTTTGAGAACCTAAAACCCCGTTTCTCCCAGTTGACACAGCAACACATAACCGGCGTTTTCAGAAATCTCCACTTTGGCCGGAGTTTTTAGAAATAATCGTTTTCAGGGATAAAAACGGCGTTTTCGTGTAAATGACAGGCCAAAACGCAGGGAAATATCTGCGTTTTCCCATCGTGTAAACGGGGCCTAAAACTGAAGATCAATGGCCAAAATGGACTCATTTTGTTAGCAAAATGCTCCACTCACAAAACATTTAACTCATGCAACATAAGCAAATATTTCCACCAAACACCACAACTTGTTGTCATATTAATTTATTCTTTCAATCAATCATTACACAATGCACAACAAAATACAAAATACAGCCATCAATTTGAAATATGATACTTTTCAAACGAAAATCGATTGTACAATCGATCGGACCAACCAACGCAAGTTTCGAAAACGAAAATAGGGAATCGATTTTAACGGTCTTTTCTCAGAGTGCGTTCGCTGCGGGCGTATCGTGACAAGCTGGACGCGCTCCGAGAAAAGACCGTTAAAATCGATTCCCTATTTTCGTTTTCGAAACTTGCGTTGGTTGGCAGTGACTTGCTGCGTCACACAGCGACTGCAGGCTCTGACAAACACACATAACAGCAAATGATACTTCTGCATAATGTGTCTCTTTTTACAACAAAACTGTGAATTCTGCCGGTATTTAGACAGTCTCATGCATACAGATACAGATTCGGGCTACGGGCTACAAAATTTGTTTGACATTTATAATCGTAAACACAGCCATGTTGAAGCCTGCAGTGATGTTTTTCATTTATATTATGGCAGTCCACTCTGCTAATTGTTTTTTGAGAATGTTGCACTCCTGTTTGTCTTTGTGCACGAAACTTCACGCCAAGAAATCATCAGGAATATATGCTGACTTGTCCGCGTCTCAAACGCCCTCTTTTACGTTCGTCCTAATGCCTGTTAGTTGTCCATGGATTTGCCCATATTTGGCGTTTAAAATGGAAACGTCTTTAGACATGGAAAATCGATTTTACAATAGATTCAATGAACACTTATGTCTCAAAAATCGAAGAGTATTTTTTCACAAAAGTGACAGCCCTATTTCAAACTCAAATGCTGGATACTGGAGAAAAAAAAAAGCAACCAAAGGAAACGTCTCGGGTTACTTGACTGTATCCCTGTTCCCTGAAAAAGCGGAATGAGATGCTGCACTGATCAGTGCATTGGGAACGTCTTTAACATGACCAGCTGTGAATATGTGTACAACACGTCAATGAAATTGACTCAGAACTTTTATAGCCTTGGGCGGTGACATTGGCGAAGCTTGACCGCGTGCCTCATAATCAAGGGCAATAGCATCCCTCACCCAATGTGACATGGTCTGTTTGGTGGCGGCCGCCCCCGTTACGGCCACTTACTTACTCTGACTTACGTCACTGGCTAGTAGGCCTGAAGAGCACGAACTGGACAAAGTCTGTGAAGTCTCTCTTGATCCGACGTTGTAAACGGTGGAGGGCAGAAGGCAATACCCATCAGGGGCCAAACATGAAAGTTCCACAGGTCGGGCCGTGGATGAAATATCATCCCCAGTGCTTGAGACAGAAGGTCCCTCCTCTCCGGTATTGTCCAGGGCGAGCCATCGAGGAGAGATATTATCTCCGAGAACCATACTTTGTTCAGCCAATGCGGTGCTATCAGTAAGAGGCAAGACCCCTGTTGGTGAACTCTGGCTAGAACTCCCGGGAGCAGAGAAACTGGAGGAAACTCTTACAGGTGCATTTTGGGCCATGTGTGTGCCATTGCCTCCACACCCCGGGTGGCTGGGTGAATCAGAGAGAAGTAGAGGGGACATTGTGCTGTCTGTTGGGAGGTGAAGAGGTCCACCTCTGCTTCATAAAATCTTGACCAGATCTGTTTCACTACCTCGGGGTGGAGTTTCCACTCTCCGGTCGATAGTTTCTGTCTGGACAGTAAATCTGCTCCCACATTCAGGTGTCCAGGAATGTACACTGCCCTGAGTGACAGGAACTTGTCCTGAGCTCAGAGAAAGATCTGCCTCGCTATCTTGTTCAGGTTGCGCGAACGCAGACCTCCCTGATGATTTATCAGAGACTGCTGCTGTGTTGTTCACTTGCACTAGGACATGGCAGCCTCTCAGCTGATGAAGGAAGTATTTCAGGGCCAGAAATTCAGCCATCAACTCGAGGCTGTTGATGTGCCAATCGAGCTGATGACCCTCCCATTCCCCTTGGGCTGGACGACCACTTAAGACCGCTCCCCAGGCCAATAGGGAGGTGTCTGTCATTAGCAGTCTACGACGACAAGGCGTGAAACCCAAGGAGTGGGACCCAAGGCAAGGAACCAGGGTCTGAGCCACATAGAGAGGGTACGAAGCCAACGGTGCGTAACCCTTATTTGCCTTCGGGGATTGGCCCTTGGATGAAATCCCCTGGCTTTGAGCCACAACTGGGATGGTCTCATGTGCAACAGGCCCAAAGGGATCACCGTGGATGCTGAGGCCATGAGACCAAACATTCTCTGATACTGACGAACAGTGCAATCTTGGCCTAGCCTGACTTTGCTCAGGGTATGCTGAATGGTCTCGATTTGAGCGGGAGACAGTTGTGCCAGCATCATGATCGAATCCCATACGATCCCCAAGTAAGTCGTTCTCAGGAGAGAGAACGTTTTTCTTGCCGTTAAGTCTCAACCCCAGAGAAACTAGATGAGGTAACACGATATTTCTGTGTTGAAGTGCCAGCTCTTGCAATTGTGCTAGTATTACCCAGTCGTCTATGTAATTCTAAATGCGAATGCCCTGGAGTCGCAATGGAGTATGTGTATGTGCGGGGTGACAAGGCTAAGCCGAACGGAAGAACCCGAAATTGGAACACTTCGCCCCTGAAAGAGAACCTCAGGAACTTCCTGTGTTGTGGCAATATTTATATATGAAAGTATGAATCCTTGAGATCGATCGTGACAAACCGATTGTGATGTTGAATTTGCGACACAATCGTCTTGACAGTTAACATCTTGAACTTGAACGCTTTGACTGTATGGTTTAAGCCTCGAAGATCTAAGATTGGACGCCACCCCCCCCATCCTTTTTAGGAACCAGGAAGTATCTGCTGTATTAGCCTGACTCTCTTTCTCTGGAAGAGGAACATGTTCTATGGCTTCTCTGACCAGAAGAGATTGTAGCTCTTGTGACAGTACATGCGCCAGCTCTGGCTTCACGGAAGTGGAGACCACGTTGTTGAAACGCGGAGGATGGCGAATAAATTGGATTCTGTATCCTATTTCTACTGTGCTTAGCACCCATGCAGAAATGCCTGGCAGAAGTTTCCAGGCTGCCAGACTCTCTGAAATGGGTACCAGTTTTGATACTTCCCGTTGAGGGGATGTTGGATGGTACAGTGGTTTCGTGGGGATATCGGGAAGGGGCGAGAAGATGTTTTGTGTGCCCCGTCCCGAGGGGGGCAATCCCCACAGGGCTGGGCGCAAGACCATCAGGACTTCATCTTTTTAGAGATGATGGTCCTGAGGTCTTGCCTTGGAGGCTGCTGAGTGTGACGAGCCAGTCCCCAATCTTTACGAGGGGGAGCGCGCCTCGCCACACTCTGCTTATGTGCCTCTTTTTTTGAAGGACCAGGGAGGGACTGGGTGGCTGACGGCCCCTCCCCCTGAGTTCGGCGAGGAAGAAATTGCACGAAAGCTTCCTTGTGTTTTTTCACCTCCCGAAACCTAATGACAACCGTGTTAACTAAGTCGCCAAACAGGCTGGAAGGTGAGACCGGGGCATCAAGTAGGCATACATGATCCTTATCCTTGATGCCCGTGAGGTTTAGCCACCGGTGCCTCTACGTGCTAACCAAAGCAGACATAGAACGGCTGATAGCACGGCCTGTTTGCTTGGTCGCACTGAGAGACAGATCCATGGACAGATCCAGCAAAGAGAGAGAAAGAGAGTTGAACAGCTTGTGAAGCACACATGCACAGAATGGTCTGAAGACAAAAGACCTGTCAATGCAGCTGTGGCTCATCTATTTATTTATAAAAGTTCCGGGTAAATTTCATTGACGTGTTGCACACATATTCACAGCTGGTCACGTTAAAGACGTTCCCAATGCGCTGATCAGCGCGGCATCGATTGTAGAGAAGGGAACTTGTAGGCGGAAATAAAAAATATATACATATATACATACATATATATACATACATATATATATATATATATATATATATATATATATATATATATATATATATATATATATATATAATTACATTCACATTTCTTCACATACTTCACATTTAGTCCATTCATTCCTGACAATTATGCCACATGTTTTCATCAACAACGCATTGAATGTTTTCCCTTGCAATGCACCAAAGGAAATACCTCCATTCTGTATTGTCTCACTTTACAGAGGTTGAATCCGGCTTCATCTACTTAAATGAATTTGTGATGTGCCCCTTCAGCCTCACACCATATCAACAATGGGAGACTCCTGTTCAACACTAAAGATCTTTCCTCTGCCACCAGTGTGTGGTAGTGTGTGAATTCTATAATTCTAAGTAAAAGCAAAAAGCATTTCAAAATAGACATTATGACAGTCACATAAATGGGATTGATGAAACATCTGCATTACTGAAGACACAGTTTGTTCTGCTAAAAGGGCAACAGTAAAGGTGAAATACACAGTGGTATACAGTAACATTGTGACTTACCTGTTCTCATTCCAAAAAAAGCCTTTCAATAGATGCCACTGTGCTCCGACTCAGAATGGGCTGGAACCTTTGTCCAGCCTCTCTAAAGGACAAGCCATGACTGATAACATGGTCAATAATTGTTGCTCAAATTGAATTTGAAACTTGAACTCTAGTTTGTCCTCTTGCTGCGGTTCCTTCACCACGCATGCAAACTACTCTTCCTTGGACTCCTCTTCCTCGGACTCATCTTCCTATGACTAATCTTCCTCTGACTCATCCTCCTATGACTCATCTTCCTCAAACTCATCTTCCTCGGAGTTCTCATCCTCGGACTCATCTTCCTCTGACTCATCTTCCTCGGACTTCTCTTTCTCGGACTCATCTTCCGCTGACTCATCTTCCTCTGACTCCTCTTCCTCGGACTCATCTCCCTCGGACTCATCTTCCTCGGACTCATCTTCCTCGGACTTATCTTCCTCGGACTTTTCTTCCTCTGACTCATCTTCCTCGGATTCCTCTTCCTCGGACTCCTCTTCCTTGGACTCCTCTTCCTCGGACTCATCTCCCTCAGACTTCTCTTCCTCGGACTCATCTCCCTTGGACTTCTCTTCCTCGGACTCATCTCCCTCAGACTTCTCTTCCTCGGACTCATCTCTCTCGGACTTCTCTTCCTCGGACTCATCTCCCTCAGACTTCTCTTCCTTGGACTCATCTCCCTCGGACTTCTCTTCCTTGGACTTCTCTTCCTCGGACTCATCTCCCTCGGACTTCTCTTCCTCGGACTCATCTCCCTCGGACTCCTCTTCCTCGGACTCATCTCCCTTGGACTTCTCTTCCTCGGACATATCTCCCTCGGACTTCTCTTCCTCTGACTCATCTCCCTCAGACTCCTCTTCCTCGGACTCATCTCCCTCGGACTCCTCTTCCTCAGACTCATCTCCCTTGGACTTCTCTTCCTCGGACTCCTCTTCCTCGGACTCATCTCCCTCGGACTCCTCTTCCTCGGACTCATCTCCCTTGGAGTTCTCTTCCTCTGACTCCTCTTCCTCGGACTCCTCTTCCTCGGGCCCCTCTGCCATGGCCCCTTGCTCTCCTTCCATGCCTTTGGTCTCTTTGATCCTTGCTTGCAAATATTATTCTCAGATAACAACCGGCTGGATGTACATTATCCCTTATGTATAAAGGATAATGTACATCCAGCCGGTTGATATCTCAGAATATATACACAATATATACATATGAAACAATCTATATTGTAGCTTGTATGCATATATGTATATATATATATATATATATATATATATATATATATATATATATATATATATATACAATGAGGAAAATAAGTATTTGAACACCCTGCTATTTTGCAAGTTCTCCCACTTAGAAATCATGGAGGGGTCTGAAATTGTCATCGTAGGTGCATGTCCACTGTGAGAGACATAATCAAAAAAAAAAAAAAATCCAGAAATCACAATGTATGATTTTTTAACTATTTATTTGTATGATACAGCTGCAAATAAGTATTTGAACACCTGAGAAAATCAATGTTAATATTTGGTACAGTAGCCTTTGTTTGCAATTACAGAGGTCAAACGTTTCCTGTAGTTTTTCACCAGGTTTGCACACACTGCAGGAGGGATTTTGGCCCACTCCTCCACACAGATCTTCTCTAGATCAGTCAGGTTTCTGGGCTGTCGCTGAGAAACACGGAGTTTGAGCTCCCTCCAAAGATTCTCTATTGGGTTTAGGTCTGGAGACTGGCTAGGCCACGCCAGAACCTTGATATGCTTCTTACTAGGGCCGGGACATTAACGCGTTAATTTCGATTAATTAATCTGAGAAAAAATAACGCGTTAAAAAAAAATAACGCAGATTAATCCATTCCATATTGACCTTTGAACCTGGAGCCGTTATAGCCACCATTCGACTGTAAAATGAAGGAGGGAGACGAGAACGCGCTGGCGCTGCCTGGATCATTGATTGATTGGAACATTTACTTATAAAAAAAAACAGCCGGCATTTCAACGTTGATTCACCGGTGAACGTAAGGGACCAAGGTCGAATCAGTGTTGGATTATGTTTCGATTGTGCAAAACGAATCAACGTTGAAATCGTGACGTGGTTTCACCGTTGATGTCGTGACGTTGTTTCATTGTTGATTTTGTGACGTTGTTTCACCGTCTCTTCTTTCAATATGGGTGAATAAAGATTATATGTCGACGTTGAACCAATGTTGAATTATGCTTCGGTTTTGCAAATTGAATCAACGTTGATATCGTGACGTTGTTTCACCGTCTTACCTTTCATCATGGGATAATGAGTCATGACAATGCTGACTGAATTTGTGATTAACTGTACACTAAAATATTGTTAACTGTCAAATTACTTGCAGCAATGGCTTAATTAAACACATTTAATAAAAATATAACATGCTCAAGATTGTAAAACAAGTTTTATTCTGAAAAAACAAAAGTCTAAAAATACTTTCTAAAACAGATGAAAAACATCTCAAACTTTAAATTGCAGCATTTTCGAAGTAATGTTAAAAACCTGTAATAAAGCAAGTGTAAATAATGTTTATAATTTAATGTTTAATATTAAATGTATACTTTAATAATGTTCAATAATTTAATAATGTTCAATTGGATTGGATTGATTATTTGCTAGGCACAATTATTTCAATGCTCACCCTTAGAACATTTGAACATTATTTCAATAACATGTTCAACACAATTATTTTTAATTGATTGACAGCCCTAATTTATATGCGATTAAAATGCGATTAATTCGATTAATTAATTACAAAGCCTCTAATTAATTAGATTAATTTTTTTAATCGAGTCCCGGCCCTACTTCTTACAGAGCCACTCCTTGGTTATCCTGGCTGTGTGCTTCGGGTCATTGTCATGTTGGAAGACCCAGCCTCGACCCATCTTCAATGCTCTAACTGAGGGAAGGAGGTTGTTCCCCAAAATCTCGCAATACAAGGCCCCGGTCATCCTCTCCTTAATACAGTGCAGTCGCCCTGTCCCATGTGCAGAAAAACACCCCCAAAGCATGATGCTACCACCCCCATGCTTCACAGTAGGGATGGTGTTCTTGGGATGGTACTCATCATTCTTCTTCCTCCAAACACGTTTAGTGGAATTATGACCAAAAAGTTCTATTTTGGTCTCATCTGACCACATGACTTTCTCTCATGACTCCTCTGGATCATCCAAATGGTCATTGGCAAACTTAAGACGGGCCTTGACATGTGCTGGTTTAAGCAGGGGAACCTTCCGTGCCATGCATGATTTCAAACCATGACGTCTTAGTGTATTACCAACAGTAACCTTGGAAACGGTGGTCCCAGCTCTTTTCAGGTCATTGACCAGCTCCTCCCGTGTAGTTCTGGGCTGATTTCTCACCTTTCTTAGGATCATTGAGACCCCACGAGGTGAGATCTTGCATGGAGCCCCAGTCCGAGGGAGATTGACAGTCATGTTTAGCTTCTTCCATTTTCTAATGATTGCTCCAACAGTGGACCTTTTTTCACCAATCTGCTTGGCAATTTCACCGTAGCCCTTTCCAGCCTTGTGGAGGTGTACAATTTTGTCTCTAGTGTCTTTGGACAGCTCTTTGGTCTTGGCCATGTTAGTAGTTGGATTCTTACTGATTGTATGGGGTGGACAGGTGTCTTTATGCAGCTAACGACCTCAAACAGGTGCATCTAATTTAGGATAATAAATGGAGTGGAGGTGGACATTTTAAAGGCAGACTAACAGGTCTTTGAGGGTCAGAATTCTAGCTGATAGACAGGTGTTCAAATACTTATTTGCAGCTGTATCATACAAATAAATAGTTAAAAAATCATATATTGTGATTTCTGGATTTTTTTTTTTTGATTATGTCTCTCACAGTGGACATGCACCTACGATGACAATTTCAGACCCCTCCATGATTTCCAAGTGGGAGAACTTGCAAAATAGCAGGGTATTCAAATACTTATTTTCCTCACTGTATATATATATATATATATATATATATATATATATATATATATATATATATATATATATATATATATATATATATATATATATGCATACAAGCTACAATATAGATAGTTTCGCAGCAGATTCACAATAGTAACAAATTCAAATTCTGCTATAAAGCAGCTCCAACAAGACAAAAGTGTCATTATTCAGCTCGTCACTTCAGTGTTGATTCAGATCAGTTCAATAACTGTAAAATTCATCAATTGTGCATACATACTCTATATACAGTTTACGATTTTCTATATACAGTATTTGTGCACATACGTATGACAAACTCCTGTACGCTCCACTGCACACTGAACAAGCAAAAGACACAAGATAGTAGTGTTTTACATTTTCACATCTGTGTGCAGTTTGGCGTGTATGTGGCTAATCATTTCATAACATAAAAATAATCGATTAATAATCCCACAACCTAACCACAAACACTCAAAAACGCTTAAATATAACCCAGTTTCAACACTTAGGGCAAGTGTTAGTTCAATCCAATCCCAGTTCAATCCTAGTTCAATCCTATGCAAAGCATGCAAATGCACTGCTGAGTGTTAGTTCATGTTTCATAAGTCCCAACACTTATGGAAGTGTACTGAACTCAATGAAATTAAATTGTGACAAAATATTCAATAACTGTGTTGCTTCAGCTCATTTTAAAACAGTAAAACAACTAAAAAAAATGTGTGTCTTTGAGTCTGACTTCTTGTGTTGTGGTTATTATGTGCAAGAGTTCACATCCCAGCCATAAGTGCATTTGTCCATTAAAGCCAAAAGCTTTATTAGAGACAACCATAAAATGTGTGTTTTCTTTCTTTTCCCTAGGGAAACGTGATGGAATATGACTAACTGAAGAGTGAATCAGAAGCAATCGCTTTTAAAATGAGGATTATACTGGTGATCTTTTTTTTGGTCATTTTGTTTTTCATGCTTATACAGTTACCATTCCTCCAAAAACCCGTCTACCACAAATCCACCATTCCTCCGGCTCCAAAAGCATGTGGCGTTCAAGTGAAGGACGGTCCTGAAGCAATTGACGTTCAAGTGAAGGACGGTACTGAAGCATTTGGCGTTCAAGTGAAGGACAGTCCTGAAGCAATTGACGTTCAAGTGAAGGACAGTCCTGAAGCATTTGACGGTCAAGTGAAGGACGGTCCTGAAGCATTTGACGTTCAAGTGAAGGACGGTCCTGAAGCATTTGACGTTCAAGTGAAGGACAGTCCTGAAGCAATTGACGTTCAAGTGAAGGACGGTCCTGAAGCATTTGACGTTCAAGTGAAGGACGGTCCTGAAGCATTTGACGTTCAAGTGAAGGACAGTCCTGAAGCATTTGACGTTCAAGTGAAGGATGGTTCTGAAGCATTTGACGTTCAAGTAAAGGATGGTCCTGAAGCATTTGACGTTCAAGTGAAGGACAGTCCTAAAGCATGTGACGTTCAAGTGAAGGACAGTCCTGGTATTAAAGTCGGGAACCTTCACACATATGTGACCGGCTCTTATATGGATCATCGTTACAGAGAGAAAGAGATAAAGATGATTGCCATCGTTCTCCGTGATGAGAAGGTGACATACAGGTGTGTGATGTGCTGTGAAGGGAGGAACGTGACTTCACCTGCCGAATACACAATTCACTACGACCACTTTAATTTTGAGTACGGCACTGCTACTATCACATGCCAAATCGATAGCTCGTGCTCGACACCGACGCATGTTGCGTTAACAGCCAATGAGATCTCGAACAGCATAACATTCTTCCAAACCATTAGAAACAGAGACGTTCCAGCAGTCTTCCCGTATTCATTTACAGTCTGCATCTCTGTCATGTATGACTACAAGAATGTGCTGGGTTTAGTCCAGGCGATGGAGATGTTCAGACTGCTTGGTGCTCAAAGGGTGGTGATATATAAAACCAACTGTGATTCAGACACACAGAAGGTTCTGGACTACTATGTGAAAAGAGGATTTGTGGAGATCATCCCATGGACGATTAAAAAGCACATCAATGTGTCTAGTGGCTGGAAGAAGCATTTATCACCCGGTCAGCTGCATTACTACGGGCAAATTCCTGCACTTAATGACTGCGTTTATCGTTACATGTACCAAAGTCGCTATGTGGCTCTACATGACATGGATGAGTTCATTCTGCCTCTCAAGGTGAAGAAATGGATGGATCTGTTGCCTGAGCTTGAGAAAATGTACGGCACTAATGTGGGCTTTGAGTTTGAGAATAATATATTCCCTTGCACAGCAAAAGCTGATTTTAAACAAAACAAATGGAAAAATGTACAGGGAACGAATATTTTAAATTGTATAGAGAGAATTCCAAATAGTTTCGACAATTACAAGATTATAGTGAGTCCTCGGCTAGTTCTGCAGGCTACTGTACATGGCCTGCTGGAATCTGTGAAACTTCGACCCTACACAGTAAGAGTGAAGAACTCCATCGCTCGCATGTACCACATGAAATTTTTATACCCAACAAACACAGACCTTGTAAGAGATGATCGTCTGAATGACTATGTCGAAGATCTTATACCTGCTGTTTCTAAAGTTCTGCAGGACTGTGGATTCATTAAGGACTAAATTATTGTTGTGAAGAACTTTCACTGGTTTCATGTCAGAAAAAAAAAATAGATTAATAAAGTATTTTAAAACAAAACATAACAAATGAACAGATGTCGTCTGGAGAAACCTGAGTGGACAGTCTGCATGAGGTAAATTTTGTTTGCGAACTATCTAATGGACCGTTCTTTTCAAGGTCCACTGGATAATGCGCACGTGCCAAACGCGGTCGAAACCGGTTTCACGATCAAAACCTTGGGATCCGGTTTCAAAAAATAGCGGTTTCAGTCTCCGAAAACGCCAGATCCGTCTGGACGAAATGCCAATATGATACAAAATTTGTACGGATACAGCTAAACGTGTCTCCGTGTGGACAGGGCCTAAATTGGGCTTAAACATTCCTACACATTCCTACAAGTTACACGCTACTATGACTATGATACTATGATACGGAATTCAAAAGCGGGATAAATGGCTATTTCTCTCAAACAATTCCCTTTTTTAAAATAGCCAATAGCCGCATTTGACAGCTTATGACAGCCACAGTCTAATAGATTCCCCTTTTAGATTTAATATGAAACTGTAACTAAAGCAAAGTAGCGAACATAATTATATGCATAGGATGTGTATTATGAAAAGTGTGTAATTTATGTTGGTGCATGACACCAGTGTTATTGTTCACTCGTCAGTGCTGTTTCTAATGCAGAGTCTCTCTAAACGTTTCTCCACCTGATCTCCTCCATATCGCTTTATATTGCCGCATTCTGTGCAGAATCCAAAGGATCCGATACATTTTCTGGTCTGCGCCGACTTGATCATGTTGTTTACAAGGGATATTTCTTACAGTTGCTGCTTTATTTTTCATAATTACAACTTTATGTTTCACAATGAGAATTTAATTAAACTTTATTTTACAGTTACCTTTTTATATTTTACTCTGGCAGAAACAGATGGTTAATGTGCAGCAAGTTGGTAAACTGACAAATAATAAAAAATGCTGAAATGAAAGATTTCCTGCTCTTTTATGAAATGCTGCAAATTTTAAGTGTGATGTGTAGAAGATAGTCGTTTGCAACTTCCGGTTCACGGGGACTTTAATATGAAACTGTTACTAAAGCAAAGTAGCGAACATAAATATGCATAGAATGTGTATTATGAAAAGTGTGTAATTTATGCAGGGGCGGCGCCAGGGAGTTTTTAACGCAGGTGCTGAGGGGGTGCTAGATCATTGACAGGGGGAGCTATTATATAAATACTATTAATAAATGAGCAAAACTTGGCCACTCAATATTTAATATCCCAATTACAGTTTTAATTTTATTAAATTGAACAAGCACAACATTCAGCATTCAACTAAATATTCTTAAAGATTTATTTTTATTAATAATAATATTATTTCAACATAATATCTCGTTATTTCGACATAATTATGTGTGCGTGCAACAAGCAAGATGTGCATTTGTAAATCCGGTGACACGCGTGCATTGATTTTTATTAATAAACTGTTTTCTGTGTCATTGTTGGCTGCAAAGAAGAAGTTGACGATCGCCATCTCCGTAGTGAACGCGCCTATAAAGAGAAACGCACATAATGGATTACATAATCAGAGAGTAGCCTATTTGAATTGTTTCGTTTAAAGACATTTCAAGCTTTCTAGATATATTTCTCATGTCTGTGAGGCATAGGCCTACACTGAGTTTTGGTTAATTTATGATGAGATGCACTCCAGTTCACGCGCAATGAAAGTGACGCGCCGGCGCCTCCATGTCATGATTAGGCCTATATTGTCTGCTATATTTGCTTATTTATTAAATCCAAGCAATTGGTTGATTAAAAAATTATTAAAATTAAGATACAATTTAGGCCAGCGTTTCCCAACCGGGGTACGCTGAACAACTTCTCTTTCGCACTTTCGCTTTGAGTATCCTCATGAGAGCAGTCTTAAATTAGTTAAATAAAGTCTTCAATGAACGTTAAGAGTTGTGAGAAAATGGGACGCGTGTGGGATCCACATGTGCAGCACTGACATCAGAATCAAATAACACTTCATTCATAAAAAGATGCCATTAAACAATTATTTGAAATATACTGTCTTTATGTTGTTTCTACATTAATTTGGAGATTAACTGTGAAATTATTACATAAAATATATTAAAAACAAGCTATCTTGCGCAATTATAACAAAATTATCCCAATATAAAAACACAAATACACAGAGTGAGCAAACATTTAGGTGAGATTTGCAATGGTAATTGAGCAATATTTATATATGAATAAAAGCCTTAATTAAATATGTCATCATGTAAAGTGATCTCTTCAGAAGAAAATAATGATTTCCTAGACTTTAAATGGATGGACAACATTTTTTTATAATATTAAAAATATCTATATGACAGTAGGCCTATACAGCAGTTCTTTGTAAATTGATACATTTCAAGGTATAGTATCAAAGTAGCATCGTGACAACACTAGTGTAGGGTGCCACGCATTTTTAAAAATTTTCAAAGGGTGCCTTGACTGAAAAAAGGTTGGGAAACACTGATTTAGGCTATATAAAACAAAATTCACTTTAAAGAAAGGTTTTCTACAAAACAAAACTTAATGAAGTGGTCAAAATCATGTCTGACCCACACCATGTCTCCCGATATATTGCGCATCCTATCTTACTCATGATGTTAACTTTTCATAATCAACATAGATGGAAAAAAAGAACATTATAATATTTTAACAAATTTGAAACTAAATGCACTTATTTAATGGCTACAACATGTAGGCTAGGCCTGCAGACTCTATTTGTACAAATTGCTGCACATTCATTTAATTCTGAATTTTGCACACATAAGTTGAAAGGCATTTGTTTGTGCATAAAACTACATATCTGCTGCATTTATCAAGTTCACAGATAATTGTGCGTGCATTTCACCCCTTGCCCCTACCCTTTGGCCCTACCCCTCCGTTTTGCGCGTTCCCGTGAAGGGGTAGGGTTGTCTCGATTATATTTTGGTTGAAGGGGTAGGGGTAGGCGAAGGGGTATAAAATAGAATTGGGATTGGGCCTTAATGTGGCTTAATGCAGATTAGAATGTCCTCTTATTATGTCGAAAAACTACTTATGTTGAAAAAACGAGATATTAGCTATGTTGAAATAACGACTTATGACGGAAATAACAGATATTATGTCGAAATAACGACTTATTAGGTCGAAATAACGAGATATTAGCTTTCTTGAAATAACGACTTAGGCCTAATATCTCGAAATAACAAGATAAGTTTTCTTTTTTTTTCTCCACCATGTGGTTCAGGGCTTCCTTAGAATAAATTCGGAATATAATTGCTTCCAAAAATATTTTTTTGGGGGTGCTATCAGGGTGCTTTGGTCTTTCTTGGGGGTGCTGAAGCACCTGCTAGCCCCTCCCTAGCGCCGCCCATGAATTTATGTTGGTGCATCCAGTGTTACCTTGTTCACTCATCAGTGCTGTTTCTAATGCCGAGTCTCTCTAACCGTTTCTCCACCTGATCTCCTCCATATCGCTTTATATTACAGCATTCTGCAGAATCCAAAGGATCCGATACGGTTTCTGGTCTGCGCCGACTCGATCATATGATGAAAAATGCTTTACACAAGGGATATTTCTCGCAGTTGCAGCCTTATTTTTCATAATTACAACTTTATATCTCACAATGGGAATTTAATTAAAGTTTATTTTACAGTTACCATTTTATATTTTACTCTGGCAGAAACAGATGGTTAATGTGCAGCAAGTTGGTAAACTGACAAAAAAAATTGTCAATGACATTTCCTACTCTTTTTGAAATGCTGCAAATTGAATTGTGATGTGTAATAAAGTATGATTGTGATCAGTGAAATATAGTGCAATAAGCCTTTACTTGAACATTACATGAATTTGTAAGTAGAACTAGTTTATAATGTTTTAATGTTATAATGACTACTTCAGTACAGTATCTGTTAGTGACACTGAATATACCCAGTAGGAAATCAATGCAACTGCGCATGACTAGTTGGTAAAATCTCAACAGTCACACATACTGTATGGTTGACATAAAGCAGTAAAGATCAGCAAAGTTTGCAAGACCTTAGGCTGCTTTAAGCTTTTCTTTTCTCTCTTGGCAGTGAGAGTAGAGAAACTATTTGAAACTGAGATAACAGCTGTAAAACTTGGAAGGAAAATTCTTCAGTCGTGATCACTCTTCCTTGATGTGGGTTTTCAAAACACAGATGAACAGGGTGAAATTTTTAACTAAAAGATATCCGCATTCTTTCCCCGGTATTAATTATGTTGCAACATGAGACAACTGGTTTGTGTTAGACCTTTTCTGAAATGTTAAATTTAAATAGGCAATGCAGCCTTTAAAAAAAGCTAGGTAAATATAAACTCGCGCAATAAGCATTGGATAAAGCCAGGTTCAGAAGTCCTCTTTCGTTTTGCTGACAGTGGGGATTTTTTTTTCAATAAACTTTTTTTATTTGTCTTTTCTCATTCTAGGACTGTTTGGCGATCCTAACAAAACTTTTCAGGGTAACATGCTGACATTAATATCCCAACTGCTTATGTTTCTGTAGCCAACATCAGTGTTATCACCCTTTACCACTGGTTTCTGTTGCGGTATCACACTGTGAAGACACAAGGCGGTTATGACCAGGCAGATTTCTGCAGAACCAGCAATTATTATGCAGATGGTTGGTAGATTACCATCAGACTAGTATGCTTAAATTGATTAAAACTATACTTAGTAAATCCACATTTATTTATTATTAAAATAAGTTCTATAACCCACAGTAAAATTCAAACTAGCTTTGCATTCAAAACTCCTGAGAGCATGTTTATTTCATGTACAATTTATGAAAGAAAAAACTGCAATTGACCCTGAAATGTATGAAGCAAGTTTGTTATGTAAAAACCTGCATTAAGCATGAAGGCTGTCTGACCTTAAGACTCTCTGCATCTGTTAGAGTGGCAACAAGAAAGAGCGCTTCACTAGTTTACTAGCAATCCACACACACACACGGTTTGTGGTTACCATGACAGGAAATCTGCACAGAAGCATCTGGACAACACCCTTTGCAAAGAAAGACACTGACATTAAAAAAATAAAATACAATTACACTGTACATTATACAAAACAAAACCCAACAAAAACTCCTAGAAATGTACAAACCAAAAACATACAAAAGACAGCTGGGCAATTACAGTTCAGATAATTCATATTGTGCTATGATGAGGCTGCACAACACGTGTCCATTGGTTTATTTATTACATGTGTGCAAATAGGCGTATGTCTCTACAGACGAGGAGCTTTTGTTTCGTGACCGTTCCTCTACGGCTCCTCTTATCTGACCAGGTGGAAGGTCAGCCAGTACATGAACACGGGCTGTGCTGCAGCGATGGCCATGGTCAGGTACATTCGCAGCTGGTTTTTGGCTCCTCGCACTAACCGTCCCTCCGCAGCGGCCTCAGACAGGATCTTCAACCGCAGAGTCCGAATCTGTCAGCGAAACAGAAGGAAGATCAGGAGGCGTTACAGAACCTTCACAGGTCAGATCCTAAATGAGACTGTAACCAGGGTTCCCACCCCTTTGTTAACTTCAAATTCAAGGACTTAATGTGTGTCCAACAACAAACGCTGAGGTACCATTGTAGTAGTTTAGTGCGTGCGTGAACGTCATGGCAACTTACAAAACAAAGTACCTCAATTAAAACACTTAAAGGGACAATGTGTAGTTTTTTAGGTATTTTATTATCTAAAATCAATATTTTTATTCATAAATATGTCCTCAATGGTGTACAAATACCTCTGCTAATTATCTGACTTATCCTCGTAAACAAAGAATTTATTATCTTTATATACATGGGACGGGTAGGTCCACGGAGGCTTCCATGTAGTTCCGCCATCTTGAAAAACTATAATAGCAGAGAGGGACAAACAGTACTAGGCCAGCGTTTTCGTTCAGAGCCAGCGTCACGTGACTGAAGCCAGCATAAGCGGAGGAGCAGAGCAGTGAGAGGCGCTTGTCACTTCCCCGGCAAGTTTAAAAGGCTGCACTGCACGGTTATTTATAATGGAGGAGTCCATTCATGTGCTGAGTCACAGGATAAGGAGTCCTCGTCGTCGAAAAGGTCCAAAATAGACCGTAAAAGGAAACGTGACCGGAGATTACAAAAAACAAGGGTTAATGTCGGGATAGCTAATGCAGGAGAAAGCTTTCAAAAGAGACGCTGAAGTTGCCTGCTTTCTTCTCGACAGGCAAGCCAATGTTATGGTCTTAATTACAAGCTTTTTTTCATTGCTTGGTTGTGTACTTTATTATATTATATACAAAAATATAACGAATAAAGAAGGCATCACTACTAATTACCATAGTTCATGTTTTTCACAGTCAGTAATTCATACTGTAACATTCGTTTGTTTGTTGTGTCAAGTTGCAGTTTGTTTGAAATAACAAACCGGTTCACCCGAAGGAAAACTCAATGAAGTGCTATTAGAAGACATCCTGGTATAGCTTTTTGGTACATAACGGCTACCGTAGATGCAACACGCATTTGAAAAAGCGAGGCGCTGGAGAGCACTATTCGTCTGAATGCAAAATACATTTTCACCACTAGATGGGAGAAATTCTTACACAATGTCCCTTTAACGTAACGCGTAAATGCACGTAACTAACGTAAATCAAGCAAGCTAGTATGCATAGGCCATGAAGTGTGTGAAATAACACATTAGCAGACCGGAGAATTTTTCCCAGAAAACTTCAAGGACGTGTATCTATGTATGTTTATTTTCAAAAACTTTCCAGGGCCTTGACTTTTCTTTTTTTTTTTAGATTCACAAACTTTTAAGGATTTCAAGGACCCGTGGGAATCTGAAATCTGCTGCATAGTTTAGACATTCAAGCATAACTTCATTCAATACATCTATGTGCCGTATGAGTGAATTCAGACAGCAACAGATGTTGTTACAGTGTCTTTTTTTATATAAACTTAGGTTACAATGGATGGAAAGGAAAATTATATACAGACTACCATTCAAAGGTTTAGGGTCGGTACGATTATTTAATGCATGTAAAAATTAAAAAAAAAAAAAAAACTTGCCATGTTTTAACTGTACTAGACTAACTGAAACTTGTTCCAGCACTTGTATACTGTTGCCCTCTTGCTGGTCTGATTGCTTCTATCGTTCAACTCAGTTGTAAGTCACTTTGGATAAAAGTGTGTGCTATTAAATGTAAATGTAATGCATTTGATAGAGGTCTCTTCTGCTCACAGAGTCTGCATTTCTTTGTTTAAAAAAAAGCAAAAGTTGTGAAACATTATTACAACTTAAACCGCTGTTCTCTATGTGAATATATAGTGAAGTGTAATTTATTCCTGTGATCAAAGCTGAATTTCCAGCATCATTACTCCAGTCTTCAGTGTCACATGATCCTTCAGAAATCATTATAATGATGAGTTGATGCTCAACAAACATTTATGATTATTATCAATGTTGAAAACAGTTAATATTTTTAGGAATATTTCAGAATTCTGTGAAGCATAGAAAGTAAAAAAAAAAAATATATATATATATATATATATATTTTGTAATGTTATAAATGTCTTTACTCTAGATTTTGATCAATTTAATGGATCCTTGCTGAATAAAAGTATTACTTTCTTAAAAAAAATAAAAAATCAGGTTGCAGGCAACATGTGAATGTGTTTTGATCAGGCTAATAAAAATGTCATGCTTTTTTTTCTTTTTTTTAATTTGCTAAAAACATCCAATAATGCAATTTTCTTGACAGCTTTTCTGAACTAAAACCAAGAAACAGAAACACGACGACTGGCCATTTGAACTTCAGCAAAGTGATGAATATAACTCTTTACTGTAAAATACAGCAGCATATGAAGCCATCTCTCAATACACACCGTAAAGACAAAGATAGAGACGCAGCACCACAGCAGTGTGAGGTAATATCCCGTCCGGCCAAACAAAAGTCCTGCCACGACTCCCACGATCATCCTGAGGAAACAAACACCACAGGAATTTACACAGAAAATCTACATTCTTTGCTATATATTCAAAGTACTGTACTGTACAGCCATACAAAGTCAATATGCTTTTCTTATCAGGCACACAGATGATAAAGCTGGCAATTAATGAGTTTTAGAGTAAACTAGACTAGTTATATCCAGTATGAGGACAAAACTGGGAAACTGTACACATTTATATACAATTAAATATTAAATGCAAACTAATTTCATTTCACTTTATTTTTCAGTTTCGTTTCAATTTGTAGTTAAAATATATTTTTTAAAGGATATGTACTTGTGCAGCAAATTTTACTCAATAGCACCACCTAGTGTCCAAAATGCAAGCCGAATTGGTTTGACTGCAGATACATGATAGAAGATGATATTGTGGTGAACAAAGAACCAATGTCCTCACCCAACATATTTGTATCCAGAAAAGGCCACCAGGTCGATGGTGGTGAGGTCAGTGTTAACCGTTACCAGATAAAGACTGAGGAGCACGGCCAAAACCTCGATAATGAGCCATACCAGGGCCGAGCTGGCCTGAATGCCCAAAATCTCTGGAGAAAACCTGAAAACAAGAACCGAGAAGCAAAATCAGGTCGGGAAAAAAAACAAGTCATGACTAAAAAAAACTGAACAATGAGTAACAGGAGGTCAAGAGCAGTCAGGACAATTGCAGGAAGTTCCCCTTCCCTCTGAAACTCCTGCATCATCAAAACAGTTCCTCTCGTGACAACAGATCTGATAAATGAAGCTTCAGGTCCATACTGTGACTTTTTGATCATTTGGACAGGGAATGATACATATGTAAAACCTCCATGAAACCAAAAATGGACAATTCTTGTTTTTTATGGAATATTGCAGTGTTCAATATAAATTATTTATCCACACATTGTTTATTTTGTTGTTGTTGTTGTTTTTGTGCCTCGTAATCTTGAATCAGAATATCTTCCCTCCCTTATGCAGCTCTTCTCTTCTCTAATGATGAGGGCGGGGCAAGCTGTCACTCACATGAGATCCTCCAATAGCATCCAATCAACTCCTCATGGAAAAAAAAAAAAATCAAGCCCCGCCCTCCATTTGTTCTTGTTCCAAAAGCCGTTTCACTGGGATATACGGCACAATATGGAACAAACATCAATTTGAAAATGTAATATAATATTGTAATAAACAAAGAATAATAATAGTTATTTTATTTTATAAATTAATTATTTGAGATTTCATTAAGGTGATATGGAAAAACTAAAAACTTATCAGTGAGCCAAAAGTTCCTGTTATTGAAATTCTTGTTAAGGGCTCAAGGGGTAAATCTAAGCCAGTATAATATTCACATGTTTAATGTTTAATCTGTCCACTAACAGCCTTGGCATAAGCATTCCATGCCCACACTGTTGAATTCTCACAGTATCTGCTGTAGATTAGTGAAACTGGCTCTTACCGGTTCTGTGTGCCCAGAGCCAGTCCTGCAACCAGGACATACGTAATGAAACCCATCACTGCGGAGACAGAGCCAAACAAACACATACAGCTGCATTTAGTGAACATTTCCATGACTGTACACTTTCCCATGAATATAAAATAAGATCCTTTGAATTTTTAAATAGCACATCACTCAGTAAAGTTCATGAATTGAAAGATATTATTATTATTAAAGAATATGGCTTGGAGTCATACCGGGAATGTACAGATCAGGGGCATTGATATCAAACCGTGGTGCAACTGGTGTGTCCTGCTGATAGCTCACCTCCCAGTTCTGCAGAGAGAGGACAGGACAGAAACACCCATTCAGAAATGAAAACCAAACAATACTTCTGTCATCATATTCAGTCCAAGTTACCAGTAACTGCCAAGCTCCAAAAATGACAAGAAAGGAAAAAAACTTCCATAGTAGGAAATAAAAAATACTATGGAAGTCAATGGGTGCTGTCATATATATATGAAGAGTTCAGATGCAAAAGCCTCTAAGTGCCATCTGAAATTTTCTTCTAGAATGATCATTTTGATCAAGCTTGTATATTTAAGTTCAGTAATTTCACTTAAATGGCAATGAAAATTACCTATTAAGTGTCATTTAGGCATGTGCCGGTATCACATTTTCATGCTGCGATTAATTGAGTGAGCTTTTATCACGGTATACGGTATTATCACGATATTTTAATCGCACATGAGAAACAGATGGATTGGGGGGATGTAAAAAATAAATAAAACTTGCATCACAAGGTTTAATTGTGATTGTCAAAACATTTGGTAACTAAACTGAATTTTATTAAGTTTAGTGACAACATGTTACAATGATTACATGGTACAATGACTGGTAGGCTACTGTTTGTATTGCTTAACACAAATTTAACGATTTCAATTCAATACTTGGGATTTGATTTAAATCTTGATTCAATATTGACTCATTTTGGATAAATATTAGGAAGGCTACAGTAGATGGCCTACATGTTTTTTTTTCTCATGAAAAAAAAATATATCTCACATAATGCTATGTAACCATATAGAGCCCTATCAGCTGGTATTATTAAATGTTACAAATAACTAATTAAATCAAATATAATGTGGTTTTCATTATAATAACAATTATGTAATGACACAAGTAAAAAATATAATAAATAAGTAAAAAAGTGCAGTGCACATATTCAGCAAAATACTCCTCTTTATCTATTTGTTTTAGTCATCTAACATGCTGCTGGTCATTAAATGGTTTAAATGTAACGTTCTGTGACACAATTGTTCTCCTGTTTCATATCAAAAGTAACCTGCTCTGTCTTGTTTGACGGTCTTCGTGTCCTCTTTGCTCCGCGATTTTTCTCTGCGTGAGAAAACGGATGTGTGGCGTGAGCGTGTGAAGAGTCTCGCGCTGAATGCGTCGAGTTGGTAGCTCTGCTTTTAGAAGCGGGATGGATCCGGATAGATCGGCGGCGGCCATAGACTGTAGACGGCGGCGTTCCTCCTTCCACCATGCTGCTTCTCTATGTGAAGGACTGTTTACATTAGACTAGAAGTGCGCACAGGCCGCATGCTTATACACGTGGCGCTTGTTTAACATCAGAGTGCGCACGTGTTTCGCGCAGCATATACGCAGTGTTTGTTTAAGCGGTTGATGGAAAATAAGCTATAATGCGCGTTCTAAAAATCTAAATTGGGATCTATTATTTTTCACGGTATTTTGAAGTGCCCGCGATAACAATATCGTGCATATTCATTACCGTGATTTATCGCATTACCGAATACCGGCACATGTCTAGTGTCATTTAAGTGAAATTACTGAACCTAAATATACGAGCTTGATAAAAATGATCATTCTAGAAGAAAATTTCAGATGGCACTTAGAAGCTTTTGCATCTGAACTCATGAGCACCCATTGACTTCCATAGTATTTTTTATTTCCTACTATGGAAGTCAATGGCTACTGTCAACTGTTTGGTTACCAACATTCTTTAAAATATCTTCTAACAGAAGAAAGAAGCACATACAGGTTTGGAACAACTTGAGGGTGAGGAAGTATTGACAATTTTCATTTTTGGGTGAACTATCCCTTTAAGAGAAAAAAAAAAAAAAAAAAAACAGTATCTAGAGCCCTCTTCGGACAGTAACTGTTTCTCATGTTGACGTCTGTAAAAATGAATTTGCATCATGGCACCTCAGTGATAAAACTGGTCAGTCACATGATTGTCTGCTGTAAATAAAATGTAATGTGCTTGGAATAATACGGATAAATTCATATTTAATTTAATAATATAAAAAGAATGTCCTATTTATTATGTGGTTATTTAAATCTCCTCTTTAAAAATTGGAAGCTAGACACGCTTGAATTTTTTTTTTTTTTTTTTTAAACCATTTTTATCTCAAAATGATGGATGACATTTTAAAAATATGGAAATTAGCAGAAATAATTTAATGCGGCTTCGAACAAAGCTGTTTGGTTTATATTTTAATGTAATTGTATAGACCCTAATACAATTTAAAATTGTATTGCTATAACGGCCCATTTCAAAAGTTTACGTGCTCTTTTCCTTTTTCTCAATGCAATGAAGTATTGTTCTTGTAAATACTTCCCAGCATTTCAGTAATAAAAGGGTACATCTTTCAAATGCATGCAAATTACGTGAAGCGCAACAGTTCTGGTGTTACACAGTGGTCAAAAGGGATTAAAATGGGGAATTTTGAATTGATTCCTATGTAAACTCAGAAATGTGGATTCAGACGGCAATTAAATTACCTCACGACCTTAGTGTTCGTCAAAAAACAGCAGGTAATTTGGCTGAGGATTTTTACGATGGTGGTGGAAGAAAAACACTGACATTCTAGATTCGGACGGCAATTAAATCACTGACTAGCCCATGTAAATGTTGAAAATACCTTACATCCCTATTAGAAACAATTACTGTCCGAATAAGGCTTAGGTCTGTTAATGTGGTGGTCTTACTTCATGCATGTAGGGAAAAACCAGCAGTCCAAGCTTCTTGCCAACATAAACCGTGTCTACTGCAAAATAGTACTTTAACTTAGAGATGGGGATGAATCGATCCAGCTGTGGACCAAAAAGAGAAACAAGTTATTTAATCCACTACAACAAAATAACAGTTAATCAAAATGAAGAATGCGATATTAATCAGAGCTGCAGGGTTGATCTGATCCCACAACACATAACAACAAGATGGGCCTTGTTTCAACACGGCGATGAACATCACATGCTCTTCTACACCACAACAAACACACATCCTAGCTCATATATGATCGAATGCACATCACACAGCTCATGATCATTTATACTCGTCTGACAGCGGTCACATACGTTCTTGTCCATCATCTCTTTGCCGTGGGAGGCGAGACTGCTGCCGTAGGCCATGGCGAGGTTAGACATGGGGTCCGACAGAAAGGCCTGTCCTGGATACGCATCAGGCCCTTTCCCCACATCGCCGTGGCCGTGTTTGTTCACCCCAGAACTAGTGTCATCAAATAACGGACTGGGGTCACTGGGGTCCCCTGAGGGGCCTCGCATCCGGACCTTCGGCTCTACAACACAAGAATCATATCAAAGTCAGCTATCATCCACATGACATAAACAAATGACTGTAAATGTCCATAGCACACCGTCCCAAGTAGTCAGGCAGGCTTATTATGGTTTATCCACTAAGCTTAAAGGGTGAGTTCAAATGATCTGACATATAGAATTCAGATTTTTGATCTTTTTAATGTGTGTAAACAAGCAAATAAAGGCGGAGGTACAACGAGAAAACAGAGCAAGAATAAAGATTCTAGTAAATTAAAAGAAGAAACATGCCTGAATTTGCTTTTGCTGTGAATACACACCTATTTAACAAACAAAAAAGCACACAACTGGCCAGATAATATTTAACTAATAATGCAATGTGTGTCTTATATAGCATTTCAAAACTAATCACAAATTATCACGTACGTAACTTACGCTGTCTGGACCCACTCTGGTTTAAAAACTCCATCTCTCCCCCAAAATAAGATATCTTTACTTAAATAGTAAGGTGATAAAAGACAAATATAAACATTTATCAACACATTTAGACGTCTAAGCGAGAAGCTGCCGGTACTGAAACTAAAATTAGCATCGCAAAAATAGCAGGAAAAATCGCAGCAGACATCACTTCCGGGTCAAGTATACGGATTACCTCAGGATTGGACCGTAGTGCGATGACGTAAGAATTATCTCAATCTGTAATTTCTTTTTATTTATATTTGGCTTTTGTTATATTGTTCTCGCGTTAATATATTCGTTTTTATAAATAATAATTTATAAATAAAATATTTCGAATAATTGTATGGAGGCTCAGAATGCCGCACAAATATATCACGTCGTTTTGATTGTATTGGAGACATTGGGTATACTAGAAAGCATTTACAGATAATAATTTCGAAGACAGAAGGCTGACATACAAAAGTACGCTTGCACCAGCAATAATCAAAATTTAAATTTAAATTATCAACAACAACAACAAAAAAAAAAAAAGTGTGATTAGTCTATCTTAACCATCGCTGTGAAAAGGAACAAATATCACGTGATTATGCCGTCTATGACATGCACTATAATTTGAGCGATTTGGGGAAAAAATTATAATCACGCTATTTTTGAGGAGGAGGAGAGAAGTCTGATCCATTGTGTGCTTCAGTGTTTATTAAATTTTTTTTTTTTAGTTTGTTTCAGATAAGTTAAGTTTCACACCAACATCCAAAGAGCAACGGAAGATATTGTAAGGCTATAAACTATTTGAATATAACTTTGCGATCCTCACCACGATTATGCAAACGATTTTATTGAAATGTTTTAATTATTACAATACAACAAAGAATGTCCAGCATTTGTGATTAAAAACAATCATCATTTGGAATGTGCAACAAAAATGCAATATTTACATAGCAATAACCTGAAAAGGACAATCTGCAAAATCTCATGATTGCTAGGCTACATTAATCATTTTATCTTTTTTAATTAATTTCACAATTCTTGAGGAAAAAACTTATGGGTAACACTTAACAATAAAGTTTCATAACATTAGTTAATTTATGAACTAACACGAGCTATGAACTATCAATACAATTTTTACAGTATTAATCTTTGTCAACATTAATTGATAAAAATACAGCTGTCCATTGTTTACGTTAGTTCACTGTGCATTAACTAATGTTAACAAACACAACATTTGATTTTAATAATGTATTAGTAAATGTTGAAATTAACATTAACTAAGATTGATAAATGCAGTTCATTATTAGTTCTTGTTAACTAATGAAACCTTATTGTAAAGTGCTGTCAAAATATAAAAAAAGTTAATACATCTATATCTCTTGTGTGAGATGGTCAACAACTCACCGCAGTGTAAATAGTGCATGATTCAGTGTGAAAAAAATGATTATTAAAATGTGATTGATTGATTGATTGATTGATTGATTGATTGATTGATTGATTGATTGATTGATGAGTATAACTTGTGAGTGCAGTTTACTTATTCAATCATATTTTTGTTCTATCTCTCCATCCATATAGTCTAATATGATATTTCATTTGTGTCTTTATTCAAAAACAAAACACTGATTCTCTTCTGGTTGCAATGGGGGAATTTCCAGTTCGTCATAATTTTATAGTAGGTCATTTTAAATGATAATATATATATATATATGTTCTGTCAAATGGACAGTTTCTCTGTAAACAGTTGTATTTTTGGTCTGTGGCATCATTTTCTTTCACTCCACTGCATGTTCATAATGGCCACACACCACCCCGACATCCTCGTCATGAGAACAGTTGTTTTTGCCCAGTTTGGCGTGTTTGCAGTGTAACAGAGTCCGTTCCGTCCCTTCGCACTCGACGTCGTCCAGCAGGATCCTGACTCCGCTGGCTCCCGCTCCGAGCTCTGCTCTCTTCGCCACGCGCTCGACCACGGGGAACCCCAGCTGCCGGCAGACGACCGCCGCGGCCTGCGTGTTAAACATGTCGTCGCACACCGTTCCCCATTCGCCACGCACGAAGATCTCGACCCGGCCGCGGTCCTTCCACCCGTCGGCGCTGACCAGCCTCACTGTCCCGGAGCGGGGCCGACCCCTGCGCTCTCCTTTCCTCCGGGGTTTCCCGCGACCTCGTTTCCCAGGTCGGCCTGTTTGGGTCTTTGCGGTGGGTTTGGGTGCCGGGGTCCAGTACGAGGGCCTGGCGGGGGTGTTGGGTTTGGGTGCCGGGGTCCAGTACGAGGGCCTGGCGGTGGATTTGGGTGCCGGGGTCCAGTACGAGGGCCTGGCGGTGGATTTGGGTGCCGGGGTCCAGTACGAGGACCTGGCGGGGGTCAGTGGCCGAGGGGTCGTGTGGAGAGCGCGTGGACGAGGCGTAGAGTGGCGGACTGTGGTCGCTGGAGGCGTCCTGCGAGTTGTCGTTTGTGGTGCTCGCGGCCGCGGGGTTGAACTGGGTTTGGTCGGTCTTGGTTTGGGAATGGCAGTCGTTGAGGGTTTTTTGTTAATCACAAACTCTGTGGAACAAATCAAACAGAGTCAAAAAACTAGCAGAACAATCACCCTTTCTAGTGATTGCAATTGCGATTGCTGTGCTTGTTCGTAGGGCTGCATGATTTGGCCAGATTTTTGTGATTATCAATATTGTTATAAAAAAATATATATTTTATATGATAATAAGGCAAGGCAAGGCAAGTTTATTTATATATCACATTTCATACACTGTGGCCATTCAAAGTGCTTTACACAGAAAGTAATTAAATAATCACAAAATAAAAGCAAGGAAAATTAAAACAGTTATAAAAGGAATTACAAGAGATATAAAGATGATATAAAAGGAATTAAGAGAGTAAAAATATGATACATAGATACACTTCGCCTAAGTAATCTATTGGACGTCTCCAATAGATTCGATTTTTCAATCCTAAAATCGGATAGGAGTCTACCACAGACTCAGGTCATCAACATTGTCTTTCACAATTTCACAATTAACATTTCAGAGTAATTTATGTTTGTAATAATATTAATAATTCACAATAAGGCCCCATTAATTAATGTTAGTTAATGCATTAACTTATAGTTTATGTCAGCTCAGCTCCATTAAATAATATTTACAACTTATGATTTTAATAATGCATTTTTAAATATTTACATTAACATTGACAAAGATTAATAGATGCTTTAGTATTATTTTTTATTGTTAGTTAACGTTAACTAATGTAGTTAACTAATGTGAACTAACAGAACCTTATTGTAAAGTGTTGTCATAATAATTGTATTATTATTATTACTAAATAAAAATATGAAAATTATAATATAATTATATAGAATATGAAAATTAATAAATAACATTTTAGAAAAATAGATTTTTTTTAGAATTTTAGAAAAATAATATAATTGTATTTTACATTACAACTGTAAAATTACAATACTAATGTTTAATTCCTTTACTTTTAAATGTTAAACTATCAAACTTTTATTTTGACTGTAAACAGCAGGGAGCTGTTAATCTTTTGTTGATAAGCATCTCATTTTCATCTAGTATATGAATGCATTATTTTCAAATTTTTAGTATATGAAGATGGTTGGCACATTGTTTCCAAATGCACGGTAAAATGACTGAACCGAGACGCTGAAAACACTGGCAAATCAAGAGTTGCTCACGTGTAAATAAACACAGTGCTGCGCTTCAGTCTTAAACACACAGCGCATTCATTTCATTCAGTCGCAGCCTTCGCCGTTTGATAATCCATATACACTAAGCCATATCACAATTTTGGTTTAATTTTTCTTAATCGTGCAGCCCTCCTCAAATCTCACACCTTCAATGGGAAGAAGGAGTGTTTGTTTACCTTCTTTGGGACTGAAATGGATCAGTTTGCCCTTGATGTTGACTGGAGTGGGCTTAAAGCTGCACTTGCCTGGAGGGGCCCTCCTAAAGAGTGAAGAAAATGTCCAACTGTTTATTTCACAGCTTTTAACAGTAAGTTCAAACATACCTTACACCCAGGGCCTAAAACTAGCTTTTTGCCACATCTGCCAATGGCCGGTGACTTAAGAAGATTTGCCAGCCACAAACATTTTTCATTAAACTGTTCTTGCAAAAAAAGGCAGTTATGACACACTCTTTTCCAATTTCGATACCAAAGCTAAAACTACTACCCTAACTAAACATTATTAAAGACAAGTAACAGAAGTTTTCAGAATAAAGTAATCAAATGTAAAATAACACTGCATAGTCATCATAAATAAACAGATTAATCCTTATTAAAGGTACAAAAGTTATTCAGTCAAGATCAGTGAATGATTTTGTTTCTTTGCCTTTTGTTGTTTGATTAACATTAAACATACAGACAGCAGCATAAATATTAGGCTGCTGTCACTTTAAGACTAATGCACGGATCCAATACACTGATACTGCTATACATCTTTCTCTACTGTTTAAGCCATAACCGGTTATGTTTACATGGATACTCGCAGAGATGGGCATTTTTGACACATTTTTTGTGAATTTGTCCGTTCAAGAGCATGAAGACGTGAAAGAGAGCTCAATTCAGTATTTGCTTCAGATGTTTGCGCACACAAAACTTTCCATACAGCGTTCTTTTTGAACATTGAATATTTAAATGGCCAAGGCTTAAACTCTATGCAGCGCTGGCCTGTTAATTGTCCCGAGCGATCTTCATGTTTGTTTTACTGTTATGTTTTCACAACATTGCATTGTTAGAATTCATAAAAATATTACCAGCCAACTGGTGATTAACACCATTTCATACACTCGCCAACACCTGTTTTATTATTCGCATTTGGCGCTTGGCGATTGTTCATTTTAGGCCCTGCTTACACACATAATCGAACAACAACAGAAAAAAAAAAATTTTAACTATTGCTCATCAGAGAGAATAAATGACAGGATTTTTATTTTGTGTAAGCTGTTCCTTTAATATTGCCCCTAAAAATCACTATATTTTCATTTATTCATTTATTTTGATATATTCTAAGAGGCATTTTGATATAATCAATATAGACACTCAGATTAGGCAGGGGGGGAGGTTGTTTTTTCTGCGACAGCTCTGCATTACCATCATACCATCATGTGAAGTTTTATTAAGTGGATGTTAACAGAACTGAACCCCCTACAGTCTGCACTCAAAAAATGATTTTTTGCCTCTTGTTAAATTTAATTAATTAAAATAAGCAAAGGTAACACAATTTTTTAATATTTTGTCACAACTTAATTTAATTGTGTTCAATCAACCTAATATATTTAAAACTGAAGTTTACTTAATTTGTGTGAAAACTACATGAATCATTTTTGTTGACAACTAACTGGGCAGTGGATCTGTAGTTCCCAGCATGCTTTGCAAGGGACTGCATTAGGAGGGTAAATTTAGGGATAAAACTGTTATTTTATGTGTTTTTCTGTAAATGGAAAGATGTTGTTAGTTAATGTTAGTGTTTAATATTCACTAATGTTAGAAACTTAGAGGACTTTCTGTAATGTTTTTGAATTGTGTGGTTACCATTATGCAGAAGAGTGGCGACTGTGTTTAGTTCAGGGCTGTGGGCACTCAGCATACACTATACATGCATTAAACCTCTTTCGCAAACCTGCGTAAGTAATATTCAATATTACTCTGTGAAAGGTGGTTTTAATTCAATTGAACACTAGTAGCTTCTATCATTGGAAATAACTGTAGAGTCAAATAAGCTAAAATTATAATGTTGGCGATTTTAGGCAGGGCAAAAATTTAATGTAGTCAACCTGACAAAACTTTATCTAGCAGGAATGACTAAATGAATTTAAGTTCATACAACAAGATTACAACAAATCATTTCAAACAAATTAGATTTTGTTGGAAAAATGTAATTCATTTTCATGGAAAAGGTTTCCTTAATTTAATCAAGTTCGTTCAACAGCTTATTTTTTTGAGTGTGTGTCAGTATCAATACAGTGTGTGTACCTCGAGGGATCCACTATCTTATACACCACTCCGGCTCTGGCTGTGGCACTCGCCGCTCCCGTCGCGAGGAAGTACAGCTCACCTGAAACACAGACACACTCTTAGGAGGAAAAACGGTTCAATGGGGTTCTAGAAGCCTCAATTTTAAAGAGCCCTTTATGCCAAAAAGCATAAATAAGGAGAAATGTCTTAAATTACTGCATAATACTTCCATGTTTAATGGTTTATTTGATTTTTTCTACTAATAAAGTATGTTTACGAGCTGTCTAATTCATAAACTTGAATTAAAAGAACAATAATTTATTAAAACTAAATCCATAAAAAAATACTTTCGGAAACCAGCGCCACTAAAAAAGGGGGTGAGAACTGTACTCACCCATGATGGGAACCCCTTTAAGGTTCTATAGAGTACAGTTCTCACCCCATTTTTTAGTGGCGCTGGTTTCCGAAAGTATTTTTTCCATTCATTTTTCCCATAGGGATTTTATAAAAGTCTTCGTTAAAGACTTGTAAGCCATGAACCAAGCCAACCAGGGACGAGGCGAATCCCAACACTGCAAACTTTGATTTGAAGAAAAACATTTTTAAAGATCGGAACAAAATGACAAAGGTACAAGACTGCGTACTTAATGGCTTTAGTGATTTAAAATGATTTACAAATGTTGATTTTATATATTGCAAAATATGGATATGTACTATATACAAACATTTTGAATGTAGAGAGATCGACTCATTACACTCATTTACTTTCGTTATTCTGTTTATATATGAAGAGTTCAGATGCAAAAGCCTCTGAAATTTTCTTCTAGAATGATCATTTTTATCAAGCTCGTATATTTAAGTTCAGTAATTTCACTTAAATGACAATAGGTAATTTTCATTGCCATTTAAGTGAAATTACTGAACTTAAATATACGAGCTTGATAAAAATGATCATTCTAGAAGAAAATATCAGATGGCACTTAGAGGCTTTTGCATCTGAACTCTTCAATATATTCCCTTTATTTGAGCTACATGACTGTATATTGGAGAAAATGTAAAGATGCTGAAGACCCTAAAAATTGTCACACACAGATCTGCTCTCAAGTTACCTGCCTCATCTTCGCCAAATGATATGATATACTTGTAGTAGCTGTTTATAAGTTTAGGGAAACTGCACGTTTTGTCAGAGCCCATACAAATCTCCTTATAGTTCCATTTTCCCGTCTCTGTGTTTTCCTTTAGGGACATCAGGCGCCTAGGATGCATACAATGGGAGAAGTCTGAAATATTCAGTGCATAGTAATCATACAAACAGTGAAATAAATCAGCCATTATGGGAAAGTAGCATGCATTAGTCTTGTGTTGATATTATTGTTTATATTTTATTATATTGGACTATAATTCAAGTACTAGAGAAAACATACGTACCCACTCATAAAATCCCCAAAGATATACAGACCATTCAGATTGGGCATCTGGCAGCCTCTGTAGATGTAGCCGCCAGTTACAGACTTGCCGATTTTATGTGGGTAAGCAAATATCGGAAGAATATCGTCTATGGGAAAGGTAAAATAAAGATATTTTCATCTCATATACTCTTCAAAACTCAACTGGAACCAACAGCAGTTTGTGAAAACTGAAGCTGTAATCATTAAAAACTTTAAAATAAATTAAGAAAGGATAACTTTTTTTTGTTTGTCTGATTATATACTAGCCTACAGGTTTAGAGATTAGCTTGTCCAATACAACAAATTTGTTACTTCAACATTTGTAAAGTGCATAAAATGTATTAAATTACTGTAAACATCAGAATTGTCTGAGTTACCTTGTAAATTGACTTAAAGTAACAAAAACTAAAGAAAGCAATAATGGTTGCACTTTATTCTACAGTACGTGTACTTACAGTGTACTTAACTCAGAAAGTACTGGGTAATATAAGGTAACTACATGGGTTATAGGTTTATGGGTAGATTCAGGGTTAGTTATTACTCAATTATTGTAATAAGTACGTACATACAATATAAAGGGAACAGGACTGTAAAATAAAGTGCTACCGTAATAATAATATTTGAAGCAACTCGATAAATTAATTTAATATATTTCTTTTTGACGTTCACGACATGGACGTCCAAAATTGAAGAAGATTTTCCTCACCCTAATGTCACTCCAAACTCGTAAGACTAGAGATCATTAGAAAACTAATTGAGCGGTTAAGTCCATATTTTCTGAAGGGACACGATTGCTTTATATGATGAACAGATTTAATTTAGGCTTTTAGTCACATATAAACATTCATCCATCAACTCACACATCAGTTGTGGTAAATGGAAGCTCAAGCATGAACCAGTGAGGCTCATTCTCGTGTTACGCGGCGCGTTTGAGTTTCTGTTTCTGTTCGATGCATTAAAAATGACGGTAACACTTTATTTTAGTGTCCTTGTTACATATGTTACATGTACTTACCATAATAATAACAGTAAATTATACCATAATTACATGCAACTAACCCTCAACCAAACCCTAATCCTACCGTAACCCTATAGTAAGTACATGTAGTTCATTATTATTACTCAGTACTTAAATATATAATTACACTGTAACAATGACACCTTAAAATAAAGTGTAACCAAAATGCCTTATATTCCTATGCATTTTTTTTTCTAATGTTTGCATAGTAAAATAAAGCCTGTAGCTGTAGTTTAGCTTTTTTGCCAAATAATTTTGTCAGATATGTGTGCACCCCAACGCCCATAATAACTAGTGTCCTCATGGACCAGGCAAAAATATATAAAATATTATCCTCATATTTTGATGGTTTAATTGAACTTGTAGGGTCATTAAAAACCAATTGTCCTCCCTGTAATCACCTTTAACCACTACTGTACATGCTGAAGTTAAATTTGAAAATTGAAAGGCTTGCTTACTGAGTGACGAGTTGGAGCATAGTTTGTTGTCGTAACAGGAGAAGCCTTCTTTTGCCCTCCATCCATAGTTCCCTCCATTTTCGATCAGATCCACTTCCTCATATTTATTCTGCCCAACATCCCCGCAGAACATTCTGCCTCGGCCCTGGCCGCTGCCCGAATCGCCCCTGTCGACTGAACATCTCCACATGTTTCTCACACCGTAGGCGTAGATCTCTGGCCTCGAGCCGCTCTCTCCTACAAAAGGATTGTCTGATGGGATACTGTAGGGGGCGCCATGATCGTTGTTGTCTATGTCGATTCGCAGGGCTTTGCCTAGAAGAGTGGACCTGTAACATCACAGTGTTTGTTTTTACTTGAGAGAAGCATTTGTGTTTTGGGTTTGTATGAGATTAAAGTAATACAAATAATTGATCCCATAAGATTGCACTCGTAAGACTATAGTCTTAAACATTTGCACTGTCTGCTGATCCTTTTCTCTCTCTTACCCGCATCCTTGCTAAACTCATGCTAGGCCTCTCACATCCCACAATGCAGTATGTCAATATTGACACTGGCATGGGCTTGAACTGTCCGTGAAGAGGCTCATTTTCCATCCTGTGAAAAGAACTAAAGCTTCTCCTGGCTTAGATCTGTCCTTCATTCAATGTATCTTTTTTTCTGCTTTGATATTTTCGTCTAAGTATTAGATTTGTTATTTATTGTATTAGATTTATGGATTATTATGTTAATACCAATCAACTTCAGACCAGGGTCGTTATTTATTACAAAAACTAAAACCTTTAAAAAATAATTTGTCCTTTTTGTATAGGCCTAATGATATTGTATATTCAATTTATATATATTCAATTCATCATATATATGTATATTCATATAAGTATATATGTATATGTATATATATATATGTATATATATATACACTCACCTAAAGGATTATTAGGAACACCATACTAATACTGTGTTTGACCCCCTTTCGCCTTCAGAACTGCCTTAATTCTACGTGGCATTGATTCAACAAGGTGCTGAAAGCATTCTTTAGAAATGTTGGCCCATATTGATAGGATAGCATCTTGCAGTTGATGGAGATTTGTGGGATGCACATCCAGGGCACGAAGCTCCCGTTCCACCACATCCCAAAGATGCTCTATTGGGTTGAGATCTGGTGACTGTGGGGGCCATTTTAGTACAGTGAACTCATTGTCATGTTCAAGAAACCAATTTGAAATGATTCGAGCTTTGTGACATGGTGCATTATCCTGCTGGAAGTAGCCATCAGAGGATGGGTACATGGTGGTCATAAAGGGATGGACATGGTCAGAAACAATGCTCAGGTAGGCCGTGGCATTTAAACGATGCCCAATTGGCACTAAGGGGCCTAAAGTGTGCCAAGAAAACATCCCCCACACCATTACACCACCACCACCAGCCTGCACAGTGGTAACAAGGCATGATGGATCCATGTTCTCATTCTGTTTACGCCAAATTCTGACTCTACCATCTGAATGTCTCAACAGAAATCGAGACTCATCAGACCAGGCAACATTTTTCCAGTCTTCAACTGTCCAATTTTGGTGAGCTTGTGCAAATTGTAGCCTCTTTTTCCTATTTGTAGTGGAGATGAGTGGTACCCGGTGGGGTCTTCTGCTGTTGTAGCCCATCCGCCTCAAGGTTTTTCGTGTTGTGGCTTCACAAATGCTTTGCTGCATACCTCGGTTGTAACGAGTGGTTATTTCAGTCAAAGTTGCTCTTCTATCAGCTTGAATCAGTCAGCCCATTCTCCTCTGACCTCTAGCATCAACAAGGCATTTTTGCCCACTGGACTGCCGCATACTGGATGTTTTTCCCCTTTCATACCATTCTTTGTAAACCCTAGAAATGGTTGTGCGTGAAAATCCCAGTAACTGAGCAGATTGTGAAATACTCAGACCGGCCCATCTGGCACCAACAACCATGCCACGCTCAAAATTGCTTAAATCACCTTTCTTTCCCATTCTGACATTCAGTTTGGAGTTTAGGAGATTGTCTTGACCAGGACCACACCCCTAAATGCATTGAAGCAACTGCCATGTGATTGGTTGATTAGATAATTGCATTAATGACAAATTGAACAGGTGTTCCTAATAATCCTTTAGGTGAGTGTATATATATATAAGGAAAATTGACACTTCTTTTATTTCAGCTGGTTGCCAAGGAAACATTTTTCAACTTGATGTACTAAAATAACTAAAACTGAAATAAAAATGAATAAAAACTGTATAAACATTTTAAAAATGAAAATTACAAAAGCACACACAATTTCTAAACTTTTAACTTAAATGAAAATGAAAACGGAACATTAATATAAAATAAAAAATAAATAAATATAAATACAAAAACTAATAAAAAATATGAATAAAAACTATAATAGTATATTGGGGATACAAACATAATACTGCTACAGATATAAAGAAATAAATCCATAAATAAATGTATAGATGTAAAACTTACAAGAGGCATCTGTTCAGACATAGCACATCATAAACAATAAAACAAATGTTTCATCCATAAATTTGCAGTGTTATAAGGATTGTCAAAGTGAACGTGTTAATGCAAATGATTAGCATATTGATCACATGCATTGTGATTATATTAAATGCAGGCTTTGCAAAGAGGCTTTTATTAAAAAAGAAAAAAAAAAAGAAAAAAAAATTTACTGCTTTACTCGCTTTATTTATAGCCATTCAAAAGTAGCCAAGAACTGACATGCATTCAAAAGTAACCAGAAATCAGAGCCCTTTTTTATTTTATTTATTAAGTTACTGTGATTGCTGATAGTGTTTTATTCTACAAATAAATGAAACCTGCTTCTACAGGCTTGCATACAGTAAAAGCTCAGAGGCAATAATCTAGTATCTTCTCACCACAGAAGGTTGATATGAAGCTGAAGACTATGCTTTTCAATAATGTGTGTGGTACAGAAGACCATCAGTAACTACGCAACTCTGCAATTCAACATGTACTGTCAATATAGTACAAGCCAGTATATACTTCTCTGTTAGTCATCGACAGCAGGACTCCAAGACTTCAGTGGCTACGACAGGTTTCTCTATAAGACTGAAAGGCTTGCTGTGTGGTTATGTAACCGTGAGTTTCACCGTGCCACTCTCTGTATTCGGCAGGCACTGCCAGGTCTGCTCATGTCACATGGGGAAAGGAGGGTGGCAGGCCAATGCTAATATTTTGAGGCTGTCTGGCTAAATGCATAACTCAACTGGGGCACATTTCAACTGCTTAAATTATGCTTTTGAGCTCCGAAAATGACAAAAACACCATTAAAGTCATCCATACGACTTGTGATCCACACTATATTTCACAGAGGATTTACTTGAACGGACCACTTTTATGGTGCAACCTAGTGTTGGGTATCAACCGCAAGAAGACTGCAAGAAGCACACAGTTTTGTTTGGTCGACGTGGTCATTTTCTAGCACACAAAAAAATGCAGTCTTAGATCATTTTATTATATAATATACTGTATATTTGATTAACAATTTGTCCAATTTGATGAATGAGCTAATAAACGTAGTAACCTGTTACCTTAAAGAGCCGTTTCTACTTGAATTAACAATTAAAATTATGTTAGTATAAATTAATCTATTTAGGTGGATTTAGAAAATATTTTATAACATTAAGGCAAGTTTAAGGCAAATAAAGATAAATTGAAGATTACTCACTTGTTTTGAGAATTCCCAAACTTTCCGAAAGGGTCTCCTGCTTTGCCACCATCTCCTATGAATACGTAGAGATAGCCATCCAACCCAAACAGCAGCTGACCTCCATTGTGGTTTGATGCAGGCTCATCAACTTCTAGAAGTGTCCTGTCAACCAGAATAAGCATCACGGTGACTGACAAAAATGGGTGAAAATCACACATCTAAAAGAAAGCTCTTGGATAGAAAGTCCTGTATTTCAGAATTTAAACCCTGTAAATCCTAATGATACATGAATCTCTAAAGCCTCTAAATTACCAACATCACAACTTTGCTGAAAAACATGTTGCACGCAATCTACTACATGCCTTCTGTTGTCTGATGGTTTAGACTTTATTAGCCAATGAAAGGCCTTTAAGTAGGCCTATGTAAAAAAAAAATCCACCTTTAGGTCCTGGTTCATGTGTCTTTTTGCTGTGAAATCTTTACTGATTTTTATAAGAATAGAATTTGAGGAAGGTTTATTTGACATATTATCCATATTCTCACTATATCATACTATTTTGAGCCATAAAAGCCTGGTGCATCAAATATAAAACACATATGGAAACTTTTTTTTGGGACTCTTTACTGACATCTGTATTCTTGACATGAAATTGCAAGTTACTTGTTGTGAAACGTATGGTTTGTGGTTACCCATTGTTGACTGTGATTGTCTCCACATCAGAGAAGATCTGAATAGCTACACCACTATCACTGCCTACAAAACTAATTGTTGTTTCAGCAAGTATCTGTCTGCCATCATCATTTCTGAAACACACGAGGATGAATGACGAAAGAATATGTGCCAATGATAGCCTATGTATCAAAAATGTATTTCTAACAACAACAACACAATGTATTTCTCCAACCTTTAAGCTTGAACCACATCATATGATGCATAATGTCAATTATCAAAGATTATTAAAAAAGATTTTTAATCGAAACTATTAAAAATAGTTTGACAATATAAACTTTGAAAGTGGCTTGAAGCCTAGCCAGAAAATGTATAATAAGAACAGACAGACAGATAGATAGATAGATAAATAGATAGATAGATAGATAGATAGATAGATAGATAGATAGATAGATAGATAGATAGATAGATAGATAGATAGATAGATAGATAGATAGATAGATAGACAGACAGACAGAAAGAGATAGACAGACAGATAGAAAGATAGAAAGATAGATAGATAGATAGATAGATAGATAGATAGATAGATAGATAGATAGATAGATAGATCTCCTCACCTTTCTGAGGAGTGATCCAGCATATTCATATCTGAATCGGACACGACAAACTCACTGATGCGAATCTTCTCCTGCTTCTTCACAGAGACAGAGTAGTAGACGTAGGCCTTTTTCACCTTCGTGAACTGAGGATGCAGGGCAATGCAGAGGAACCCTCGCTCATCTCCTGCCCAAGGTGATGTTAGAACCGCCCTGGTCAGATTCAGGAAGGGCCTGTCGATTCTAGAGCCATTCGGCAAGTAAACCCACACGTAACCCAGCTGCTCGGCAACAAAGAAGCGGTGAGTACCGTCATTCGCATGTACCATCGCAACAGGATTGCGAAGACCATTCGCAACTTCTTCCAGGCACAGCTGTATGCAGCCTTGCGGATCCGCCTTCACGTCTCCCAGGTTGGCGTTGAGCTTGTCGTCAGAGAGGACGTTTGGGTAACAGTACTCAGGATCTTTCAGCTCAAGGTATTTGCAGAACTTGCTTCGGTCTTCTTCAATGGCAGAGGTTTCATTGTAGTTGGTCAGAAGGCTGAGAGTGTACCGGCAGTGGAGCCAGTAATCCCCACAGTAGTTTCCACAGAGTCCGGGAAGCTCCCGCATCGGGGTGTTGGCGTCTTCTGCATCGTACAGATGTGCTGCATACGGGGAGCATTCCTGAAACAAGCAAATCAACGCATCAACATTTACACGATTATTATCTAACAGTTTCTCAAAGACATATCAAGATTACTTCAAGACACTTGAGTCTAAGATTCAGTTTTAAGCAGCTTCAAGGGCCTGTTGCAAAAAAAAAACATTAGCAGAATTTTGATTGTAAAGAAGGTCCATTATAGACCCTATAACTAGCTCAGCAAATTCACAGATGTGCATGACCTCATTAAGACCCTATAACTAGCTCAGCAAATTCTCAGAATTGCAGGGCAAATTCACAGATGTGCATGACCTTGTGGCGCAACGGTAGCGCGTCTGACTCCAGATCAGAAGGTTGCGTGTTCAAATCACGTCGAGGTCAAACAATCCCTAATTTGACCATAAGTCTTTTTAAAATTAAGGAATCCTACTGCAAGACCCTATAACTAGCTCAGCAAATTCTCAGAATTGCAGGGCAAATTCACAGATGTGCAGGACCTCGTGGCACAACGGTAGCGCGTCTGACTCCAGATCAGAAGGTTGTGTGTTCAAATCACGTCGAGCTACCGTTGTGCCACGAGGTCCTGCACATCTGTGAATTTGCCCTGCAATTCTGAGAATTTGCAGACTCCAGATCAGAAGGTTGCGTGTTCAAATCACGTCGAGGTCAAACAATCCCTAATTTGACAATAAGTCTTTTTAAAATTAAGGAATCCTACTGCAAGACCCTATAACTAGCTCAGCAAATTCTCAGAATTGCAGGGCAAATTCACAGATGTGCAGGACCTCGTGGCGCAACGGTAGCGCGTCTGACTCCAGATCAGAAGGTTGCGTGTTCAAATCACGTCGAGGTCAAACAATCCCTAATTTGATAATAAGTCTTTAATTAAAATTAAGGAATCCTACTGCAAGACCCTATAACTAGCTCAGCAAATTCTCAGAATTGCAGGGCAAATTCACAGATGTGCAGGACCTCGTGGCGCAACGGAAGTGCGTCTGACTCCAGATCAGAAGGTTGCGTGTTCAAATCACGTCGAGGTCAAACAATCTCTAATTTGACAATAAGTCTTTTTAAAATTAAGGAATCCTACTGCAAGACCCTATAACTAGCTCAGCAAATTCTCAGAATTGCAGGGCAAATTCACAAATGTGCAGGACCTCGTGGCACAACGGTAGCGCGTCTGACTCCAGATCAAAAGGTTGCGTGTTCAAATCACATTGAGGTCAAACAATCCCTAATTTGACCACAAGTCTTTTTAAAATTAAGGAATCCTACTGCAAGACCCTATAACTAGCTCAGCAAATTCTCAGAATTGCAGGGCAAAATCCCAGATGTGCATGACCTCGTGGCACAACGGTAGCACGTCTGACTCCAGATCAGAAGGTTACGTGTTCAAATCACGTCGAGGTCAAACAATCCCTAATTTGACCATAAGTCTTTTTAAAATTAAGGAATCCTACTGCAGATCAGAAGGTTGCGTGTTCAAATCACGTCGAGGTCAAACAATCCCTCATTTGACCATAAGTCTTTTTAAAATTAAGGAATCCTACTGCAAGACCCTATAACTAGCTCAGCAAATTCTCAGAATTGCAGGGCAAAATCCCAGATGTGCATGACCTCGTGGCGAAACGGTAGCGCGTCTGACTCCAGATCAGAAGGTTGCGTGTTCAAATCACGTCGAGGTCAAACAATCTCTAATTTGACCGTAAGTCTTTTTAAAATTAAGGAATCCTACTGCAAGTCCCTATAACTAGCTCAGCAAATTCTCAGAATTGCAGGGCAAAATCCCAGATGTGCATGACCTCGTGGCACAATGGTAGCGCGTCTGACTCCAGATCAGAAGGTTGCGTGTTCAAATCACGTCGAGGTCAAACAATCCCTAATTTGACCATAAGTCTTTTTAAAATTAAGGAATCCTACTGCAGATCAGAAGGTTGCGTGTTCAAATCACGTCGAGGTCAAACAATCCCTCATTTGACCGTAAGTCTTTTTAAAATTAAGGAATCCTACTGCAAGACCCTATAACTAGCTCAGCAAATTCTCAGAATTGCAGGGCAAAATCCCAGATGTGCATGACCTCGTGGCGCAACGGTAGCGCATCTGACTCCAGATCAGAAGTTTGCGTGTTCAAATCACGTCGAGGTCAAACAATCCTAATTTGACCGTAAGTCTTTTTAAAATTAAGGAATCCTACTGCAAGACCCTATAACTAGCTCAGCAAATTCTCAGAATTGCAGGGCGAAATCCAAGATGTGCAGGACCTCGTGGCGCAACGGTAGCGCGTCTGACTCCAGATCAGAAGGTTGCGTGTTCAAATCACGTCGAGGTCAAACAATCCCTAATTTGACCGTAAGTCTTTTTAAAATTAAGGAATCCTACTGCAAGACCCTATAACTAGCTCAGCAAATTCTCAGAATTGCAGGGCAAATTCACAGATGTGCAGGACCTCGTGGCGCAACGGTAGCGCCTGACTCCAGATCAGAAGGTTGCGTGTTCAAATCACGTCGAGGTCAAACAATCCCTAATTTGACCATAAGTCTTTTTAAAATTAAGGAATCCTACTGCAAGACCCTATAACTAGCTCAGCAAATTCTCAGAATTGCAGGGCAAATTCACAGATGTGCAGGACCTCGTGGCGCAACGGTAGTGCGTCTGACTCCAGATCAGAAGGTTGCGTGTTCAAATCACGTCGAGGTCGAACAATCCCTAATTTCACCATAAGTCTTTTTAAAATTAAGGAATCCTACTGCAAGACCCTATAACTAGCTCAGCAAATTCTCAGAATTGCAGGGCAAATTTACAGATGAGCAGGACCTCGTGGCGCAACGGTAGCGCGTCTGACTCCAGATCAGAAGGTTGCGTGTTCAAATCACATCGAGGTCAAACAATCCCTAATTTGACAATAAGTCTTTTTAAAATTAAGGAATCCTACTGCAAGACCCTATAACTAGCTCAGCAAATTCTCAGAATTGCAGGGCAAATTCACAGATGTGCATGACCTCGTGGCACAACGGTAGCGCGTCTGACTCCTGATCAGAAGGTTGCGTGTTCAAATCATGTCGAGGTCAAACAATCCCTAATTTAACTACAAGTCTTTTTAAAATTAAGGAATCCTACTGCAAGACCCTATAACTAGCTCAGCAAATTCTCAGAATTGCAGGGCAAATTCACAGATGCGCAGGACCTCTTGGCGCAACGGTAGCGCGTCTGACTCCAGATCAGAAGGTTGTGTGTTCAAATCACGTCGAGGTCAAACAACAATCCTTAATTTGACCATAAGTCTTTTTAAAATTAAGGAATCCTACTGCAAGACCCTATAACTAGCTCAGCAAATTCTCAGAATTGCAGGGCAAATTCACAGATGTGCATGACCTCGTGGCGCAACGGTAGCGCGTCTGACTCCAGATCAGAAGGTTGCGTGTTCAAATCACGTCGAGGTCAAACAATCCCTAATTTGACCATAAGTCTTTTTAAAATTAAAGAATCCTAAAACTAGCTCAGCAAATTCTCAGAATTGCAGGGCAAATTCACAGATGTGCAGGACCTCGTGGCGCAACGGTAGCGCGTCTGACTCCAGATCAGAAGGTTGCGTGTTCAAATCACGTCGAGGTCAAACAATACCTAATTTGACCACAAGTCTTTTTAAAATTAAGGAATCCTACTGCAAGACCCTATAACTAGCTCAGCAAATTCTCATAATTGCAGGGCAAATTCACAGATGTGCAGGACCTCGTGGCGCAACGGTAGCGCGTCTGACTCCAGATCAGAAGGTTGTGTGTTCAAATCACGTCGAGGTCAAACAACAATCCTTAATTTGACCATAAGTCTTTTTAAAATTAAGGAATCCTACTGCAAGACCCTATAACTAGCTCAGCAAATTCTCAGAATTGCAGGGCAAATTCACAGATGTGCATGACCTCGTGGCGCAACGGTAGCGCGTCTGACTCCAGATCAGAAGGTTGCGTGTTCAAATCACGTCGAGGTCAAACAATCCCTAATTTGACCATAAGTCTTTTTAAAATTAAAGAATCCTAAAACTAGCTCAGCAAATTCTCAGAATTGCAGGGCAAATTCACAGATGTGCAGGACCTTGTGGCGCAACGGTAGCGCGTCTGACTCCAGATCAGAAGGTTGCGTGTTCAAATCACGTCGAGGTCAAACAACAATCCTTAATTTAACCATAAGTCTTTTTAAAATTAAGGAATCCTACTGCAAGACCCTATAACTAGCTCAGCAAATTCTCAGAATTGCAGGGCAAATTTACAGATGAGCAGGACCTCGTGGCGCAACGGTAGCGCGTCTGACTCCAGATCAGAAGGTTGCGTGTTCAAATCACATCGAGGTCAAACAATCCCTAATTTGACAATAAGTCTTTTTAAAATTAAGGAATCCTACTGCAAGACCCTATAACTAGCTCAGCAAATTCTCAGAATTGCAGGGCAAATTCACAGATGTGCATGACCTCGTGGCACAACGGTAGCGCGTCTGACTCCTGATCAGAAGGTTGCGTGTTCAAATCATGTCGAGGTCAAACAATCCCTAATTTAACTACAAGTCTTTTTAAAATTAAGGAATCCTACTGCAAGACCCTATAACTAGCTCAGCAAATTCTCAGAATTGCAGGGCAAATTCACAGATGCGCAGGACCTCTTGGCGCAACGGTAGCGCGTCTGACTCCAGATCAGAAGGTTGTGTGTTCAAATCACGTCGAGGTCAAACAACAATCCTTAATTTGACCATAAGTCTTTTTAAAATTAAGGAATCCTACTGCAAGACCCTATAACTAGCTCAGCAAATTCTCAGAATTGCAGGGCAAATTCACAGATGTGTCTATTTAAATGGAGAAAAATCGATCATAACTCCAGTAAACTATGGAGTGCCGCAGGGATCTGTGTTAGGCCCTCTATTATTCTCAATATATATGATGCCACTTGGAAATATTATAAGGAAACATGGAATTAGTTTCCATTGTTATGCTGATGACACTCAAATATATATTTCATCACGGCCGGATGAAAACGCTAAATTATCCAAATTGACAGAGTGTGTTAAAGATATAAAAGATTGGATGACGCGTAATTTTCTTTTATTAAATCCAGACAAGACAGAGGTAATACTTATCGGTTCAAAAAAACGCCCACAGAACCTCTCACAATACAACTTTGACATCGTAGGATGTCCTGTTACTTTATCCTCTACAGTAAAAGACCTGGGTGTTATACTCGATTGTAACCTGTCTTTTGAAAATCATATTTCGTATGTTACAAAAACAGCCTTTTTCCACCTTAGAAACATTGCTAAGCTACGTAATATGCTATCAGTTTCTGATGCAGAAAAGTTAGTTCATGCATTCATGACCTCGAGACTAGATTACTGTAATGCTTTATTAGCCGGTTGTCCTGCATCCTCTATAAACAAGCTACAGTTAGTACAAAATGCAGCTGCTAGAGAACGGTAGCGCGTCTGACTCCAGATCAGAAGGTTGCATGTTCAAATCACGTCGAGGTCAAACAATCCCTAATTTGACCATAAGTCTTTTTAAAATTAAGGAATCCTACTGCAAGACCCTATAACTAGCTCAGCAAATTCTCAGAATTGCAGGGCAAAATCCCAGATGTGCATGACACTCAAATATATATTTCATCACGGCCGGATGAAAACGCTAAATTATCCAAATTGACAGAGTGTGTTAAAGATATAAAAGATTGGATGACGCGTAATTTTCTTTTATTAAATCCAGACAAGACAGAGGTAATACTTATCGGTTCAAAAAAACGCCCACAGAACCTCTCACAATACAACTTTGACATCGTAGGATGTCCTGTTACTTTATCCTCTACAGTAAAAGACCTGGGTGTTATACTCGATTGTAACCTGTCTTTTGAAAATCATATTTCGTATGTTACAAAAACAGCCTTTTTCCACCTTAGAAACATTGCTAAGCTACGTAATATGCTATCAGTTTCTGATGCAGAAAAGTTAGTTCATGCATTCATGACCTCGAGACTAGATTACTGTAATGCTTTATTAGCCGGTTGTCCTGCATCCTCTATAAACAAGCTACAGTTAGTACA